>JADAQX010000263.1:0-60018 GCA_015476325.1 Cardiosporidium cionae
TAGTTCCGCAAACAGTAATTATTAGCGTAGAATAAGTTATGTTTCATCGTACGAATTAGAAAAATACCCTCCTTACGAAATTAGGAGAATCAACCTATTTAATATCCTACTGCTTAAAAGAACTATTGCAGCCGAAGTCTTTAGTATACGACTGGCAGAGCGTGACTAATTCTCGTTAGAGTAACTCGCAGAAAACACCACGTTCACACTTATTGTAGTCATATGCATAGGAGTTTTTTTATGGGCTGTGAATTTATCCAAAGGTTTATAAAAATACCTTTTTTATTGTCTTGATTTCTAAGTAATTACAAAAAATAGAGAAGCTAGCTAACAAATTGAGGTTTTTTGGCATGGTGAAATATAATTTTGAAAACCAACTTTTCTAGATTCAAAAAAATAAGTAGAGATTTGGGGAGGAATTAAATGAGATAAAATGAAAGCATCAGTGACCGGAAATTCTTGAAGTGCTTTGAACTATGCATGCTAACATATACAAAAATTTGCACTTTTTACTATTTGTGACAAAATATTATGAAGACAGAGAGAAAAATGCAAGTAAAACATTTACAAGTTCAACTGCAAAAATGACATTATACCTTCTCTCTACAAACTTTGTGCCTATTGCTTTGCTAAGTGTGTGGAAATGCATCTATTTATTGCACAGCTAGACCAACTCAAAGGTTGAATAAACAAAAAGTTTGCAATCTCCACGTCTAAACTTTCGAAACACTTTTTTTTTCTGCCTTCACTTACAATAACTTTGATTAACCACAATTTTGGACAGCACATAGGCTATCAACTTCTGTGGCTCATTTATTTGACAAAAGTGCCTTCTTTTCATTGTTAATAAACCTGTGTATCACAAGATTAACTTAACTCATTAAAAACGATATTCTCTTGTTAATGTTGTGAATCGGTTACCAAGTAGTAGCAGGGCATTTGAAGGAAAAAAGCGTGAAGTACTAGTGTCAATTTATTGCTGCTACATTTATAAATCTTTTTTGCACAGCTAGATTTTTATTTGCATGTAAAAAATATTTCTATTTTGTAATACCAGCTTGTTTGTCTTGGCATCTCGCCAATCCATTGATGGTACTAGCAACATTGCGAAATACGACCAAATAATTGACACTACTATTTAACCCCCAGTCGAGGTAGCAGCGTTGAGCTTTGGTAGCTCCAGCATTTTTAACTTCTCTAGAATGCGACGGGATAACCCAACTTTTGATTAAAATTGAAATTTAAAGTTTGTGTGCATGCAGACATTTTTCTTAAGTTTTTAATCTTCATCATTTTTATACATCTTTAAAATAGTAGAATGTAATTTAAATGGTTAAGCTAGGTTCTTTTTTTTGAAGCGACGCGTTGAGCTGTTCTAATAGCTACATCGTCGGTGAAAGAGTGTGGACAAGTGGTTACAGCCGTCCAAAACTTTCTTGCGCTGCATTTTCTTTTTCTATCAATTCAGTTGCTGAATTGTCTTCTTTTTTCTACAATCAGTGCTCCTTTATGACGCTGTAATAATAACTTCACTTGATTTTTGACGGAATGCACCATGCCGCGAGCCGAAGTGGGGACGCCAAAATGGCTGGCGAACAAAATGAAAGCCAAAGGGCTGCAAAAGCTTCGATGGTATTGTCAAATGTGTGAGAAACAATGCCGAGATGAAAATGGTTTCAAGGTATTTTTCTTGCTCATATGTAAATACTCCTTTAGAAATGGCATTTCGTTCTATTTTTCAAGCTCTTCTTTGATAATGGCTTTCTTCTAGGAGCGCTGTAACAACACTGAAATGGATTAGTGACTATTTAATTGACGTTGCGGGGCAGTTAGTATAAGATATATGCCATGAGACGGATTGCTCGTCAGCTGTTTGGACGTAAATACTTGCACTGCAAGAGCTACTCTCATAAATTACTTGCTGACATCTCTATGAAACTTGATGAGTACTGCTTAACAGAAGAGTGATATGATACTTTTTTATCTGAAGAATAGTTCTCAGTTTGGGAGTATCATTGCAACTTTTCTGAAGCAAGGCAGAAAAGTGAATTGGTAAAAATGAAACTGTTTTGTCCATCTAATTTTCTCATATTATACAGTGTCATAGAATGTCTGAGGGGCATCAACGGCAGATGCAAGTGTTCTGTCAGCATCCTGACAAATTTATGGATGAGTTCTCATCGGTCTTTGAGAAAGATTTTATGAAACTAATGCGAACTAGGTACTGTCAAAATCAGAACATAAAGTGCTTATTTAACCCTAGTTATGTGTGTGTTGAAATTCTTTTAATTGCTAAGATTCTTTCCTTTTTTAACATCCCTCTTCACAGTTCTTTCTGAAAGTGTGTTGAATTACGTGCTTGTACGGCAAAATGATTTTTCATAAAGCTCTCAAGTAGAATAAAATTTTCACTTACTTTTTGGCTTAACATTTTTTCAATACTTTTGCAATCCGATTCGATTTTCCTTTTTTTAAAAAGGACTATGACGTCTTGTTGTAAGTACTTTCAACATTCTTAGCCTGAAATTACATACAAATTCTTCATGCAGATATTGTAGAACACGTATTTTGGCTAATACGGTTTACAATGAAATGATCTCTGATCGAGAGCATGTTCACATGAATAGCACAATATGGGTTACACTCTCCGAATTTATCCAGGTGAGGTGTTTTTCAAAAATGCTACTTTTTAATGTAGTGTATGGTGCTTCTTGAACTTTTATAAACTTTTAAATATATGCAATCTTTTCTATCGATGAATTTTGTGAATGCTTTTGAGGAGTAATTAAGAATTTTCTTATTTCTATATGCAACGTGCTAGCATTGTTGATATTTGAAATACTATCAGCTAGTGTATCGGATAGAAATAGGTAGAAATATATCTTACAATACTTTTCTCCTAGTATCTACGCTTCTTAATCTAATATCAAACCTGTCCATGTGTGAAATTTATATCCAAATCTATGTTTCTCTCCTGTCACAATAATTACAGTATTTAGGGCATTCTGGTAAGTGTAAACTCGATCTCACTCCTAAAGGATGGTACATTGAATATATAGATCGTGAACGCATTGAAAGGGAGGTACGTTAGCATGCTTCAGTAAAAATGTTTTTAAAACCTGAGTCTGATATTTTCATCCGCGGATACGTTCATCCATTTTCTTATTGTAATTTCTAGAGACTCGAAGCATCTCGACGAAAACAAGAGTTAACTATTGAAGAAACGAATGATAGACGCATGAAAAAATTGATTGAAGAGGCTCAAAGTCGTGGCGCCTATCAACAGACGGTTTGTTTTGCCAATTTATTGTAGCGTTGGTAGCAATTCCTGCCTACTTTGCATTCTTTTTAAACTATAAAATGGGTCATCTTCTACGCTGAAATAAGTAAACCTGTCAAGAGGTTTACTATTTAGGAAAGTTTTTGAGATAGATTCGTAAATCCAATTTTTTATTATGAACGCTTTGGGTGACAGCTTTCGTTTGTTGCACATTTGTACTGTAGGCCTTCACTGGATTAGAGCGTAAAGAAGACGAGAAGATTTCTTTTGCTGCATTAAAATCAACGAAGGCCACCCGCATCTCCGCAGCCACTAAGAAATTGAATGAGAATATACTTCTTCAAGAGTCCATAGCCGCTAAGGATAAATGTTCAAGTGATAGCACAAAAATTAAGAATCAAAATTCCTCTGGCACAAAGCGAAAGGTTTCTGCATTTATTCACTTTTTATAGAATGAAAGGCTGTCGTGGGTTGTCAGTATTGAATTAGAGGGTATTTATTTCTTGGTCAAATTGCAGTGCTCCTTCTAGCTCGAATTTTTATTATTGATCTCTCATAGCTTTATGTATAGAGAAATTATTTAATCGTATATATCCAAATGATGTGGTATGCTTTCTTTTATAATACACATTTTTGTGTGTTATACTAGGAGTGTCTTACGTTTACAATGATGGTAACTAATAGAGAACTGTATATCCCCAATCAATATATGCTTCTCATCAAGATTGCTTCCACACATTACTTTTGCTTTCCTTATCTTGTACTGTACTTGCATAATTTGATAGCTTTCAAACATTGATTTGCTGATGATGAAGCAGCAATCCGCTAAAGAGAATAAAAGAAGTAAAGAAGCCTCTAATACTTCAAAAGATGAAAAACGAGCATCAGCAACATCTACGTCTATAATCGCTCATAACTCGCAATTTTTTCCTGATTCTTGGTAATCAATATGTGTAATTTTATTGATTCCTGTTAACATAGCCCTCTCTTCATGCATTTTTATGTTTTTGAAAATTTGATTTATTTTTTTAATCCACTCTGCCTCTTCTCTGGTGTTGGGTTATACTCCTCATTTTGTGCACAGTCCGTTCAGAGTCATTTTAAGAGAGAAATGGTAGCCATTTTCTTTAAGTTAGATCGTTTTAACAAAGGGCCTTGGAAAATATTGTAGAGAAGAATAACACAGTGAGATTCTTCATCTCCTTTTTTATTTTGCTTGCTATAGTGCATGTTGAAAATGCCAATATGGACATCGTGTTGTAAAAAATATTATTTTCACCTGCAAAGTGAATGGGGTATCAATACTTGCTTTATTACTTTTTTACTTTTAATTCCTTTTTGGGTTATAGAGTGTAATTGTTTATTGTGTGAAAACGATCTCAACTTTTGATACTATTACGTGCCGAAAGATCAACGATTAAAACGCTATTCCTCTTATTTCTACATTGCTTTGATAATCAGGTTTATATCTTTTTTTATTTAATTGCATTTTATTTCATAAATGATTTATGCTATGATTTATAGAATCATTTTATGCCGTAAGATCTACTATTAGCTCAGAATGTTTTATAAAAATTCCTATTTTTATAAGAGGCTTTACTCTGCCCGTCGCCTTATTTTATTTCTGATTCAAACTTGCTTCTTTTTTGCTAGCTGGTTGAGCGAAGGAATTATTGTAAAAGTAACTGATGAATCCTTTAGCAATGGAAAATATCAGAATTGTAAAGGAACTGTGAAGCGTGTTCTTTCCAGGCAAGTTCCTACTTTGTTCTACAGGAGCAAACTTATTTTTGTAGCAAAAATTGTAGGTTCCTTTGGATCTTCTTCATTATCCACTTCATTGCTTGAAAAATATGCCTTTTTATAGTGTTTTCTTAAGGTAATTATACGGTTTGTCTAGTTTTTAGGGCGTAAAAATAGAGTTACTTTCTATTCTTAATTATATATCTATGGACTGGATTCTCATCGTTTTCGTCAACTTTAAGCGAATAAGAATTGTTAGAAGAAGTACCCGTTATTTTTTAATATTCAGGAATATGGGGGAGATAGAACTCTTTGATCCAGAAGTAACCATAAGGATATCTCAAGAATCTGTCGAAACCGTCATACCGGTACATTCAAAAATTCACTTGAATGCATTCCTATTACTAGTTTTGCTGTTGTTTGGTTTAAATGTTAAGTGTGGTTTTGCTTCCTTGATCTTTTAAAAAAGAAAATATAAACTTGGGAAATGGAAATTTTACTACGAAGAATACCTTCTACTTAGGATAAGTCTTCATCTGCATTGTTAAGAAAAGTTCTACTTTAACGCATGCGTTTTTTCTCATGCACAGACTATCGGTGGAATGGTGCGAATTGTTAGGGGACAATGGAATGGAAATGAGGGGGAGCTTCTCATGGTAATAAACTTCCACTCTTTAAAATGTTGCCATTTTGTATATGTGTTTTTTATTTCATATTTTATGTGCTTTGAATTTTTCCTTAATTTCATGTAGGTCAATATTGAGGAATACTGCGCTTCTGTGAAATTAAGTCGTGGCCCACATTTTGAAAAACCGGGTTAGAAGCGTTTGAAAATGTTGGAATAAATTTCATCACGTATTATTCGTTGTTTATGATTCTTGTTGCTATTTTAGAATCATCAAATCTTATTCCTTTCACTGTTTATGGACTTCAATTTGAAGATATTTGCAAAGTTTCGATGGCGATACAGTAGATTCTCATCATTTGGAACGATTACGCGACTGAATACTTTTTTGTAGTTACATTTGTAATTCGCATTCTCCAAATTTCGTTACACTAGGAAAGAGGTTGCGTTAGAATCTTACGAAAGCATGCAGTTTCCTCATTTAATGCAATTTTTTGTAAATTTTTGACCAAAGCAAAGATCTACCCATTTAACATATTTCGAGACTTTGTCGCTTCTCTCCCTTGAGTTTTAGCTTACCGCAAAATGGAAATGTTTACACCCTTATTTTAGCAAGTAGTAGTTTTAAAACCCTCTGATTTAGGATATGCGGGTATTATGGTTTGTGCCTTTTATTCCGCTGATTTGCTTTTTTACAAAGAATGACAATGAAAGCATTCCTTAGGCAGATCTATCTTGTAATGCACTTAAGCAGAATATACCTACAATTCCCGTGTATTTATAAGCCTTTGTTCCTTTTTACCTTGTCAATACTATTTCAAAGTTTCGAAAAAATCATGCACCCGCAACTTAAAGACTTTTCAAGCAAAGCAATGGAAAGTTTTTTTGCAGAGTTTTGCCATATTAGTGGAAGAGATTTATTAATCTCAGCGACCGTGCTTGTTCTTTTGTCAAGTTGATTGATATCGTTGTTGCTCAACTAATTGAGATTTTCTTTGGAATTTCGCTTATAAAAATCGATAGCATTTTAGCTAATATTGAAAAATCTTCAGCCTAAATATTAAGTGGATTATGCACTTCATTATTCTTTTTGTTTTTTATGGCCAGTATATTTTAAAAGTGATTAATTTTCCCTTTTCAGAGCATTATTATTTTTTATCTACATCTATCTTAGCGAAAAAGATTCGCTACAAAAGCGAAGTCAAGTTTATTACATAAACATCGAATTTCTTAAGAAAAGTTAAGTTTAACAGAAAACTGATGAATGTATACACAAAAAGTATGTGAAGTTCAGTCATAGTTTTAGCAGCTTATAGTTTTTTGTTTTTAATTTACGATGCTTTAATCGAATTGTAACGCATCACACATACGTTGGTAGCTGTTAGCAATATGTTATGGCTTGCAAATCTACCAATCTGAAGAACTGACATAAAATAGCATGCTTTCCAAATAAAAAATTAATTCAAAATTTCTATCCATACAGCATCAAAGAAAACTGCTATAATTTATGATAGTAGATAATTATTACGGATATACTTAACAGATAGATGCATTCTTTTATCTTATAAATTATCATGAAGCGATAACAAGATAAGATATAATATTCACAGTGTGATCAATGATTCATTTAAAAATTCTAAAGCATTGGTTCAGTGTAAATTCAAGTAAATTATAAATTTTTTTGCACAAGAACCAAAAATTTATACGCTAACGGTACTAGTATTGAAAATATTAGTAAGTTTTTAACTTATATATTTTTTCTGTTGCCTCAAGGGGAAAAGTAAGTTTACATTATAGATCGTGTGCATATATTGAAATTGAGGCTCCATTCTGGCATTCAGATAGAGTGACATATTAAGAATCGCAGCAATATATCATTTGACATTTTCAGTACTGTCTTCTACAATATTACTCACAACGTTCAATGCATAATTCAAAATAGGCAAAATATAATCAATTTGACATAGGAAGTGATTTTGCTCAATTTGCTTGCTTCAAAAACCACTAAAAAGTTCATCAGTTTCCCACTAATAATAAATCTTAGTTGTATTGGGAAAAGTATTGTCTTTGTTCTGAGAAATTTTATTGTCCCTTTTATTCAAAACTTGAAGAAATATCTAATGGAGCTTTTTATCTCACAAATTTGACATATAATACAGTGGTTCTAAACAATGCTGCAAATTGAATGAGAAATAACCAGAGAAGTTGAATATTCCTGTTCATTCTTAATTTAAAGCCATGAAAGTTAGTCACATTCTTTTAAAGTTATGACTAGAGTTTGTAGCGCATATAATTTGGTTGTTTCTGCAACATGGAAATTTTAAAAGAAACCACTTTTTACATTTTTGGAAGAATGAAAACAAGCAAGTGAAAGAAGAAAATATTGAAAATATTTTGCTATTCATACTTTTCTTTAGATGTAAGTATATTTTATATTATGAAATAGGGCCTAAAATATGGTAGCTCGAAACTCAGTACAGCATTCTGATAAACTTAAATGCAATGCTGAGGATCAAATGACTTTTTAAATTACAATAAAAGAGCAGGAATTAAATAGTATTGCAAAAATTTATGTTGCCGGGGAAATAAAATGAGGTTCACATAAAATGATTAGCATTGAGCTCTGCCCGTTTAGAAGAGAAAATGTCCACCGCCGGTAAAATTATAAACAAAATATTCACTATGCTTATCTGAGATGTTAAATTATTTACAATTTTATTTATTCCCAATTTTATGACTTCCATTTTGTTGAAATAAACTTAATTTTAATTTAGTTGTAATCTTTAGTAAGTTTTCACATAATAATCAAATGGTATTAAAAAAATTTGCTTGCCAGAAAAAACAAAACATGCTCATTTAAAAAATTTTCAGAAAGAATATGAAATATGGGAAAATTATTTTTGCTTATATTACACAAAAAAACTTTGTTATATGCTTAATCGTGATGATATTAAGTCTTTATAAATCCCTCTTTTTGTTTTCTAATCGGTAAGCGCTTTTCATAGTACGGATAGGCTAATTCGTATTTTGAAACCTATATTTCATTCTTGAAAATCACAGTCATAAAATAAACAAGACCTCATGTGTTAATTACAATGATCTAATAGGAAACACATTTTGAAAGGAAGATATATGTGTAACTTTTTATTGAAATTAAAGAAAACATGTTCGCGATGCACGTAGGAGAATTGCTTAAAAAATTTATAAAGCTGACCCCCTCAATGTGATGTATATATTTTTGCAATTTGTTTATACCCAGTAGTATAGGTAATTTTTGTTCACTTTCTTCTTGTACATCTTTATATGTACAAATACAAGGAATATATATACTAATATGCTTAATAGTGAATTAGTTTTTACCTGGACTTTATAGCAATTCAGTAGAAGTAAATATTTTAGCAAATACTTAATATGGCTAGACTTTAATAAAATGATGAAAGTGCTGCGAGATATTCTCAGTATTCAGTCAATTTAATAGATTTTATCCGCATTATTATAGCCTTAAACAGATAAGCGTATAATTTTTTTAAACACATTTTAGAAGGATTAATTTCTGCTTGGCAGGCTTGAAAGATTTTTGTTTGTGCAATTTGATTTTAAGGAATAAGAGCATACATGCACTTTGTGACATACATTACAAAGCTTTGTAGTTGTATAAAAGAGCACCTCTGCATTCACATACGGGTTATATTTGGCTTTTTTTATATTGAAAAAAATATTTATTTCCATACGAAGAAAATAATAAAACAATTTGTTTAGAAAAAAGATATTTCCCAAGGTATACAAAAGTGAGTACTTCAATCTTTTCTCAATGTCGATTCTTTACACATCGATACTCCCGCCTTGCATCTTGATTACGCATCAAATATGACGGCATTCAAGCATTTTGTCTTATTACTACTGTTTTTCAGATATAATTTACCAATACACTGTAAGTGAGTCAGTCAGCAGTTTAATTAACTATCTGAGATAGTATCATCGTCCTGCAATATTTTACAATCGACCATTGGATGGTCGCAAAAATGACATTATTTTATTTTTTCCTTCTATTTTATAGACCTGAGAAGTATGTGAACAAATAAGGCACATGTTAGCTCTTAGATACAATGAACAAGGATCTTTACAGCAATTTTTAGTGATTATGTACATGTAAAACTCGCTATATTCCGTTTGAAAATATATGAGACTAGAATTTCATAAAATACAATGTGCAAAGAATACAAAAACGACTAAAGGCACTTTATTTTACCACAACCATGAAAAATTGAGTTTCGTTAGTTTGCGATTATCCCAAATTATATGGCGCAAATGTGATGTGAGGTCGTGGCGTTGTTCATGAGTTGGTGAAACCAGAATTGTCACGTTCTGCCAGTCGTATACTTAGACTTCGGCTGAAATAGTTCTTTTATGCAGTAGGGTATTAAATAGGTTGATTCTACTTAGTTTGTAAGGGGGGATTTTTTTCTATCTACACTAATAACTACTGTTTGCGGGACTAAGTAAGAGAATAGAAAAATAAATCATTCATTCCTTCATGTATCTACTTACGATAAAAAGAACCTAAAAGAATTCTCACTTCTTACTCGACGTTAATACTACTGCCCTTCTTCTCCTCAACGATGTAGAAGTAAGTGCGTCTTAGTTGCGGGAAACATCAGGTAAATTGTAACGTAGGGGGGAAACAAGGGAACTGCGGATTGATGGCTTAATTAATGTAAGAAAAATAACTACGTAGTAAAAAGGTAACTTTGATAACGGTAAAAGAATTATAACAGTATAAAACATTAATTAAGAATAGGTGTTTCGCTCTGTCGCGATGCCACTGTTACAGGATGGCTAGCGACAGTGAATCGCTGGGATTGATGGATATAAGCTTAGACTCTTAATTTTCTCTCTTGAATTGTTAATTAAAAACAGCCTTTTTGAGTCAAATTCACACTTTACATTTCAAAGTACTCATTATTTCACTAACATCGGTGGATAGTTGCTACCACTCTGTTTTATAAGCAAATGCTGTTAAGTTGATCTTTCCTCGAGAACATTGATCCAATAAGTACTAAGAATTCCAACATATAAATTTCGGCTTTGCAATCGGCAAAGCAATGTTGTTATCGCAGCTTTTTATTTATTTTGCATAAATATTGCCTTTTTTAATTGAAGATATGCACGGGACTGCTTTTATTTCGTTTGAAGAAGCATACTGCCCAGTACTTCTTCTGTTTGGCCGCATTTGTCTGTACCCTTCAATATTTACATCCATATGACATTTCATCGCATTTCGAATAAAAGGATTCCTATTGAATTAAAAGCAATCACAACCTATATCCAAGCATTGATCTGGTAAATAATATTTTGTCGATTGCCTCGGACAAATATTTAAAAGGTACGCACGCGTATCCTCACTCTATCCTAAACTCGAGATGCGTGTTGAAAGTCAGCCCTCTCGCTTTACACAAGAACAGTAGATTCGGCTGATGACTGCAGCTTATGTACGCATAATGAAGAGGAGCTAGTAGCTACTACACCTCCCAACACGCTCAAACGAATTTACGTTATGTTTGCTTGCTCTCGGCCTTGATGCCCTCGACATAAAAAGCGCATTGGAGCTATACTTCGATTTCAAGTTGAGGATATTCAATTTTCGTTTCTATGCTGCATTTTCCTTCTTTTTTTAATCTGAATTCTTCTACACTCTTTGAACCTTTTAAGATTGGCTGAAATGACGGTTTCTCGTCCCAGATTGTACTGTAGGGCTGCCATTCTTGGATATAGGAGGTCTGTTCTACTTGCAAAAGTATAGCGAATGCATCTTTTTCTTCTTTCATTTTAGAACGTCATTGTTTTCTGAATCCCTTATTTAATTAATGCTTTTGCTATCTCATGTGTAGTATAGTGCGTAACCTTTTCTTCATTTTTATGTTGGGAGGCTTATGATTTGTGTATTGTTGGTAGAGTTTAGCTACATGAACTTGTCGGTAGAAGCAGGATTGAATTCAGTCATTTATTGAGACTGATGTACTCTTTTTCCATTAGTGAGAATGTATTCAATGACGTTATGTTTTACTTCTTACAGGTCCAAGACCAATCAGTATCCTTCTTGCTCACTCCTACAGATTGAAGGAGTAAAGGATCGTGAAGATACTGGATTCTATCTAGGAAAACGTGTTGCGTATATTTACAAAGCGAAGCGGACAATGAGGGAATCAAAATATAGAGTAAGAAGCATGTAAATTTTGTTAAAATGTTATATTTTCTCGCACGTAGCATACTTAGACATTTAGATGATCTAAGTTGGAAATTGTTATTTCTTTTGTGATTATTTTGTCCAATTTTTTGATGCTTAGCATTCAATTATGTTCTTGTTTGTTCTTTGTAAAAATAATTACAATAGCTAGCAATGCAATGATAGTTTGGTTTTGTGTTGATGAAATGTATACTTGCATTTTTAATCATCTTCTTGCTTATCTACAAACTATGCGTTCGTACAGGTTGTTTGGGGTAGAATTAGCCGCCCACATGGTAATAGTGGTGTAGTCAGGGCAAAATTTGCTAAAAATTTGCCTCCTCATTCTTTCGGTGGACGCGCACGAGTATTTTTATATCCAAGCAGTGTGTAGGAACTAGCTTTGTTATTTGCGTATTCTTTTTGTAGAAACAGTTAGCCTAAGTGCTGTAATAGTTGGAAATAGATAACTGTTAGATATTTTGCTAGCCAAAACTTCAACTGCTGAATTAGTTTAAATTGGAGCAAAAATTTGTAATTAGTTATCGTTTGTATACTCATGGATTGCTGGTGAGGGAATTATGGCAATATTCCGTGTGAACACATGCTTTTTTTGAGAAACTGCTGCAAGGAATGTTCGCTGGTTGCGCTGATAACTATGGAAAGTTGCAACCGATAGATCTCTTGCAAAATAGAATTGAAACGATTGGTAATGCTATGTAGATATTTCTATTCTACAATTCGTATCCTTTCGATCATACTTTATGTGATAATTTTCGAAGTGGGTGATTGCTATATATTATTGTGTGCCAGTACGCACTTTTATTGTTAGTAAGGGATGCTTTCAATTGGCATAACACGGTGAATATTTCATCAATTGTTTAGCATTGGAACGTAGATTGCTTTCGTTGCGCCTCTTTTATCGGTTTCGTCTACTCGAAGATCAAGTAGTTTGGGGGCTCGCTTAAAGTTTGCGCATCTTCTCTTTTGTTAGCAATTCCAAAAATGTATGACGATTTTGCCCAATGAATAATATCTATGTTAGGTGGCCATAGCATATACATAACAAGTGGTTTTTCCTAAGGATGTGATACAATCAGTGATTTTCCCGAAAAATAACCGAGTCCATGAAAGAAATTACGAGATTCAAACCCTCGAGTGTAAGAATTATAGAAGCGTGTAGCCTTGCCATGTTATGCGTTCATAGCATTTCCTTTCGTGAGCTTGATTTACATCATTTAAAGATAGCCCAATGTTATGACATTTCGCCCAAGGGAAAAATGTATTCGGTATGCTGTAGTGCTCCTTGTTTGTTTCAAAGTAAGGAATATGCTTATTAGCTCGTACAGTCACCTAATAGAAAACGTAAAGTTCTTGCTACTATTGCGTGAAATATAGTGATCAAATCGGGTGTCATCTTCTAGTGCAGCAAGGGTGATAAGTAGCGAGCGCATTCGTTCCTTCGGGTTTACCATTTCTACATTTGTCTAACTTTCTTTGAGTCAAATAATGATTAAAGCTTACTCCTCAAACTTTTCATTTCTGTTTTCGTTTTTATTCCGATTTGCAACTCAATTATGCTGCTTCATATTCTTCACTTAATTCGGCAAAGTAGCTTGTCTCATTTAACGATATAGTTGCTTGTAAAATAGCAGATGTATAGAAGCATTTTCAGAAGCAATGTATCTATTGATCAAGTTTTCACGTGCTAAACACACCGAAAAATCCATATAACAAGCCACTGATATTATAGCTTTGAGCTATATTTTTCAAAGCGTGTGTTAAGAAAAGTCTCCTTTTTAACCTTAACTAAAATTCCGATTTATACTTGACTGCAGCATAAAATATTATTTTCTAGCGTGTACGTATTTCATTTCTGGTTCAAAACGAGAATAATCATTTTTTTAGCGTTCTAAAATGATCAGAGTCAGGCGATGAGGCAACCTATTCTCTATGGTCCACGAGTTGACCATACGTTTATAAAAACTGCGATAGCCATTGAAGTAGTGTAGATCAGTACTACCTTACGAGCTTGCTTATTCCGATCATCCCGTATCCCGCATGTAATATAGATATATGAATTTGGATGAAACGAAATGTTTCCTTAAAATAGTAAGACTTCTGTAGTAATCCAACTGTTCGAATTAAACCACCTATAAAATACGTATAATAATTTTAATTTATTTCTACATCAACAGCTAAACTTTCAATGCTCCATGCATAAATTTTTCTTCCTCATTAAGTGTTGAATCCTTAAATGAGACCCACGTAAAATTCCTAGCATCCTGCGCCCCCTTTATTGTGAGTAGGGAGCCAAAGGGCCCAGCCGAGAATCAACCTATAAAATAATTTGGCGCCCGAGCTCATTGTTGTAGCTGCCGCAGACTGCTAATAGAACTTGCGCCTGCGCAATGAAGTAAGACCCAAGTTAGCGTTGCTCTACTTCGATGCAGAAGTACATTCTTTTCGAATAGATTTTATTTTATTTTGAAGAAAAGGAAGCTTCCGTTTCTAGTAAAATTCCACCTCTGTCACCACATCGTTGATGTATATGGGCGGAGGGAGCTGTAATATTAAAAAGAAGAATTAAGCTTAATTCTAATGATTCAATCGAACATAATTTCACTGAAGCGAACAAAATTATCCTGCAGCATTTTTCCTACAATCGCAGCACCCAGCACCACGAGGTTTTACCCCTGTTTTTGCGAAAGAGAACAATTGGCTGCAATACGCTTGCAAAGGGCGCACCACCCTGTATGCTCCAGTCAAATTTTGCGTAGCTTGCCTATTTTTTTTTATAAAATATGGAACGAAACAAAGGCGATAAAAAGAAATATAAGCGTGTATCTTTTTTCAAAATGAAATCCGCTGAATGTGCTCACTTTTTGTATGCTTTTCGAGCGCACACTGTAACCTGACACATAGTAGTTGATCAGCGAAACCACATAGTTGTTTTATCTCTACTTTTATGTTGATCCTCTTTCTGATACCTTCCTGTAAAATTGAAATCTCTTACTGTTGTCATGTACAATTGATACTGCCAATGGGGTGCAATTGAGATATTACTAATTTTTTTGTAATACCTCGAAGCATTGTTTGTCATGACAAGTTCAGAGTCATTAGCCCTGTTAATGCGAAACGATAACTGTTGTTCATGATGAGGGAAATTACCGTCAAATTGCGTTCCTGTTTAGTCACCTTTAGTGAAATGAGTTCAAAATATCAACGATTTTTTCCTAAGAAAATTGAACAATGATTTGCTGTTTCATTTTCGGCATATGTTTAAAATGTTTTGAGAAAAATAATCGATTCTTTGTACCTAGTTGAATGTATGTTGAATGAGTATTATCTCGTAGGATTGGACCAAAGCTGTCTTACATGTCCCCAATGAGTTTTTAATAACAAGTGCCTTTGGAAATCAGGGTTTAAGAACTTTTGGGGCGATTTTACGGCGGGGCTCTTTTGTGAAATTTTATTTTGTAAAACTTCCCAATGCATTACTCGTAACTCCTGGATGTAAGCATTTACTTAGTGGCAGTTTTATACAGAATATCTATACTTTGTACATGTTTTTAATCGAATGGATCAGTATCACTGCCCTTGTGATATTCATCTTCACAACGAAATGTTTCTTGGTTGCGTTTAGTTTCAACGGCCATGGCGTTATTGGGAAAAATTCGAAAGTCCGTAATCTTTTATTTTGGTGCTAGTAATAGCTTTGATTCGACTCTTTTATGTTATCTTAAATCACAGTATCATAAAAAAGCAGGCTTCACATTTATAAAATGCATCTTGCCATTTCTGCAACTAATTTTGTATTTTGTTGTGTAGGTGGGGGATCAATGAATGGTCTAGCTTCGCGTCAATTTTATGTGCCATAGACTGCACAGTTCTTCCACTTTTCATGGGAGTGATCTCCTTTATGGGTTTTGCAAACCCTGTAACTTTTGCGACGATGCATTCGATTTCTTGCTGGGTATGCACAATGTTCTTGTAGTTTGTTTTGTTAACAAAAACTCTTTTTCTTGCTTGTTGCATTTCTTGGGCAAATGAAGTATCATTTTTTTTTGCAGGCTGCTTTATATATAATGTTACCCCTGGGTTCTCTTGCTAGCTTTGCAAATTTTCTGCAGCATCGCAACAAATTACTTCTCTGTTGGGGAGTTTTCGGATTGTTTTGCATTTTTCTTGCTCATTCGCATCTTTCTGCGATGCCAGATAATGTTTCTCACTGGCTGCACCAATACCATGGATGGATATCTCTCACTGGCGTTGCAAATCTCCTTGCATCCAACTACTTATCACATAAGAAAATACATGCAAAGGGACTCTGTCAGCATCACTCTGATCTAACGAAGCCGCTCTTCTCCAATGACAGATCAACGCACCAAAATTAGTTCATGCTATTTTTGATGTTTCAAACTACTTTGTGCTATCATGTTTCACATTCTATTCCTATCTTGTACGTTTTACTCTTTGTTTTCAATCCTAGCTTTGTTGTCATTAAACAAATTGTTTATTATGCTTTATGAATGATGCTATATATTTGAAAGGAGGTGACGATTCTCGTAAGGTCCATTTTGAGTGCGCTTCTGTTGAGTTGTTGCTGAATATTTGATGGTGTTTTTGCTGTCATTGTAACATTGGCTGAAATGTTTCTGGCTGGATTTCTCGCTGTAAAAATTATACCTTTCCATAAGTTAACCGTTCAAGCGCTAACTTCATTAGTTATGTTTTGTTCTTACCGAGTTTTTATCTTTTATGTAATGCTCAGCAGCCAGTGTAATTTTATTTCTTGTTGCAGCTATGTAACTAAAGGGGTTTTTGTCTAAAATCAAACAGCTATACATCTTTTGTAGGGGAATAATTATTTATTATGAAGAAGAACTGAAAGGATTAGTTGGATAAAGTTTATGATAATTTACTCCACTGTCAATTTTTGTTATGCTTTGTGAGAGCTTTCTGTATGAAGATCTTTTACTTTCCGTTAAGTATAATGAAGGAGAGGAAAATCGTTGTGCTCCAGCTTGTCATCGAGAGCATAAATTTTACTGTCGTGTTCTTGTCGCAAGTGACGGCTGTGCCGATAATCACAGATGAGCTTACGCGTTTGTTAGCTTCTTGGAAACGTAAATTTAGCATTTTTATACTTAATGAAATGATTATACAAAGTATTTTATGTGAAAAGGGGCTCGAACCCAACGTGTGCAATACTAAGTCGTGCAACAATTTTAACGGATGAAATTTTACTCGAATAAATAATCATCTTATACAAAAGCGGGCTTTTCTTTCGACTTGCTTGGATTGAATTCCTTGCATTATCTACATGTACTTGACAAGTATATTAAAGTAAACCTTGCCAGTACTTAATTTGCATGACCGATTCTTTAAAAATTATTCTTTGGCGCTTGTTCTTGGAAAAGAAAAAAGTAATGATCAAGTTTAGTGAGGAGATATTTGTCTTTCTAAGTCCAACTATATAAAAAGCAAATAGTATATAAACTCGATGACACGCTAAGCTAGAGTCGAAGAAGTGAAAGACGGAAATTTAGTGGGCCAGTACTAAACAAGATGCCTTCATAAAGAATGCATTGCACTCAATGTATATATGGGTCTCTCGACGACACTGTGCTGAATCTTTGTATTTCGGTGAATCAATTCAATAGTCGGTGACAAGACCTAAAGTGTTTCATCTTTAGTAAATTACTAAACAAAAATGTTTGGTGCAAGAGTAGTCTTTTTTATTGCTCTCGAAGGCTTTGTGTAATAGAATTGGGTTTGTGATCTCTGCATTATCAGTGTTGTCTCCCCGCCCTTGCAATTACATCTTGGTTCCTTTTTTGTATTAAAAAGAGAGCTATCATTCCTCATAATTCTATGGAATTTGCAGCTATTCTTTACATCATCCTTGAACACATGTGAATCCGTCATCTCTTGCTGAAAGATTCAAGTGGGGATTAAAAATAGTTCTGAGCCCTCATGTAGTATTTTTCCATCTTTTATCTGTCTTGCTTTTTCTTTAACTTAGCAAGTCTTACCTTTTGTCATCTAGCAAACTCATCACTTCTACTATTTTACATTAATTAGTTTTTCATCCAGTAAAAAATACGTTTGCTAGGGATAAATTCTCTTTGATTAGTTTGGTTTTTGTGAAAGAATCTCTTCCACATATGTTTTTGGGTGCATTTTAACGCTCAAATCTAACTTTGAGCACAGAACTGTCATAAATTTGTACTTCTATATATATGTTTTATTATAAATTTCCCCCTAAATGCTCACTTCTTGATTTTGCCAGAATATTATATTGTGCATAAGTACATGAGGAATGAACTATCTGTCATTTGAACAGCTGCCAGATGCATGAAAAAGGAATATAGTTTTTAAAGTTCAGCCCGGTGTGATATATTACGCTGCATTTCTTTTCTCTAATCTTGTGCATGCCAATTTGCAGTATCACAATGATTATGTGTGAAAGTCATTTATTTCTCTTAATGAGTGGTTTTAATTTTGGACAATCTTTATTGCAAACGTTTGTATTTCCTAATGCGCTTGCATAATACCTACAAGGGTGCTTCCAATAGTTGCTTTACATGTTGCAGTAGATATAACTTGTTTTCTAAACCTTTTTTCCGCTTATGAATATCTATTTTGTTATAACATGAAATACATCAATTTAACAATCACCGTACAATGAGTAAAACAGTTCTCCATTTTTATTTAGACATACTTGAATATAGTGTGGTTAGCAGGCATGATAGGCAAAGCAACTTGTGTGGTCGCTCCAAGAAGGATTTTCACATCATGTGAGGTAATTTAAGAACCGAAATTTTTTTCAATACAGCAAATAGAATTTTTTATTACATCTCGAAAGCACAATATTGAAAAGTAAAGAAACGTTTTCTGTGGAATTTACTCTGATTTAAGCAGTCATAGTATGTTTGCTACAATGCAACCGGCAATCAAATTATTTTTACTGCTTTGATGATAGCATGCTACTGCAAACGTACATACAATGATGATGGATACAATTGAACCTAAATCAAGGCTTGAAAAATGCCTTTTCTTCTCTGCAAACGCAAAAAATAAGAGATATGTTTGTATATTTCCAGAAAAATGATCATTTTGGAAGAAATAACCTAACCTGAACAAGAAATTCATAGCAGAGTTGACTGTAAAGCGTTAAACCGTTGTACACTTTTTTTATAAGGTCATTTGAAACCACTTGCACGGTGCTGTGATTCAGTCAGTTAATATTAAGAATAGTCAGCTTTCCAAATTTTGCACTTTATTTTTAAGCTTTATATTTTAGACAGTAGAAGTAATTTTTGTCATATATCTATTATAACTTTCAGCTTTACTGACTAGTACACTAGATATTTATTTATCTTGACTAAAAGCCAGAACGTCACGTTTTTTGTATTCTAAAAATTCATGCTCAATGATATTTATTTTTAATGTATGTGCTCCAAGTGCCGATTCTCAAAGTGATTGATCACTGAAGTCCCAAGTAATAGAACAGTAAGGCCTCCTAAACTTCGATTTGGCGCAGAAGCAAATTTATGGAAATATCAAGCAAATAGAGAGTAAAGCGTAATATTATTGACTCCCCTCCCCAACATAAAACCCTGGATTCGATTAAATTGGAAATACTAATGAATGAATTGCAAGCATAGTAAAAAGTATATAATCAAAGTTAAAGGGTATATTTATATACTTTTCATATGAATTTAGGTATAGCTATGCTTTGAAGGAAATCGTTTAGTAGACAGTTTAAGGTATTTCTATGTGCTTTTGCGTGATACAATTATTGGATGGCTCTAGACTACACTGAAGTGCCATTTTGGCATTAATAATCAATATACTGAATTAAAGAATGCTAAAGGTTAGTTTTTACGGTCTCAACAAATTTTAAGACCAGAAAAAAGTTTGGGTCAGCTATCAAATTAATACTTTTTTAGGCATAATTTGAAGTAGCATATCCGTAGTCACCGTATTTACCTCTCCCAATTCCTATTGATGGTATTAGCATATATTGCTTTAGTTTCTTTGCTGATTTGCAGCACTTCAGCCCCTTGGTCTTGTTATTGAATTGTAGAAAAATGCTCATTTTTTCCAAACATTACTGTATAAAAAAAAAGACATGAGTTTTGAGAAGAGAGATGTAATGCCGTCAGCACTTTTGAAAAATTTACACGCTAAATTTGTATTACAGTAAGTATACTTTATAATTTATATAAAAACACAAGATAGTGCTATTTTACAGTTTTGAAATGTAGTTATCGTATAGAACGTCTTATACATTTCATGCATGCAACGGGAATTGCGCTGCATCGATCTCGTAGCAATTGCAAACACAACCTGGGGCACGAAAAGGCATTTATTTTTCAAAGTTGAATTGCATCTCATAGAAAATCTTCTTGCTCTTTTCTGTAAGAGTAAAAACCGTGATGGCTATGTTCACCTTTATGATTTTTCTTAATCTACTGAGTTCATCAGGACGCACTTCTTTTTTCTGTCATTTGAATAATAACACGTACGGAATGATAAAAAAAATTGCCTATTGGTACGTCAAAGCAAAATAATTCCTTGAATTTTACAATTTATTCTTCAATGCAGATAAGAGTCTTATGATATAAGATTATTCCTTTTAACTTATTTCGGCTAAGTTAAGGTACTTTTTCAAAATAATATATCGAATTCACCCTGCTTCATCATGTAAATATAACATAAATTCCCTGCATTCCCTGTATTTTTTACCCCCTATATCTTTCCTTTCCTCTTTTTCATGCCGATGCTTCGATTTCCCCTTTTTACGCAGTATTGACAATCAGTGAGACAAATTTTTCTAATGCTCAATATAGCAACTACAGTTTATGTTCATCAGCAAGCGCTTTGTGCATTATCTTTTTTAAACGTTGTTCAATAGCACGTTAATACGTTTACTGTTCATGCTGCTGAGAGCGCTCATTACCAATCCTTTTTTGCTTGTCACTTAGAATGGCATCATCTTGCTTAAAAGCTCCATTGCATTTTAAAAATACGTTGCCATAGTTCAGTAAATACTCCAGAAATTGGCACCACACATGAAATTCACTGGAGCATTAATAAAGGCATTCGCATTACAAATTTGGAAAGGATTTTTCTGGAAAATAGTAGAGGCTTCATGGTTTACAAATGTACCAGTTTATCATTGCAAATTCACAGCTGCTAACAATTTGTGAGTAGCAAGGCATTGAAGCAATTTATCTCTATCGGAATACATTGAGCGCTTTCAATTAAAAATTTGTTCAATAAAAAATGTACTTTTAAATGTTGAAAAAGCATTGAGAGGGTGAAACATTCATTCAGTACATCTGATACCTTTTTGAATTTTCATTTAACATTTTGGCACGATTCTTAACAGCTAAGTTTGAATGCAAATCCGGAGAGTGCTGAAAAGTTGAGGAATTTTGTTGTATGCTTCTTGCCAACTAGAGTTTTTTAACACAAAATTTTAAGACTGGGCGCGGTGCCAGAACAGGGCGTTTGTTAACATCCCCTACCGCAAACACGGCATCTCCCTGACTGTATTTCTTGAGGGCCAAACATGCAACCTTAGTGAAACTGTGAAAAATGCTCCTGGGGGGAAGAATTTGCCTTGATATTTGTCTTCTCACATCTTTCTGTATTCTCTTTCAACGAAGAAAACATGTTTTAGCCATTCCCCCCTTTCGTCATTTTTTGCTACTTAGGGAGTCTACAAAAACATCGTAGAGAAGTGACCGTCGTTTTCAATTGTGTGAACGCCGTTGCGTAGAGCCTGATTCTATTTTCTTCCCGGACATTTGCCTCGATTGTTTTTCTGTTTGTTGACCGACTATCGTCTCTTTCTCCACTTTCGCATAGGCTCATTTTTGAATGCGGTTTCTTCCTTATCTTTTTGCTTCGTTTCTCTTTCTTTTCGTATGTTCTCAAGGTTTTGGATTCCTCCTTTGCAGCAGCTTCTAATTGAGATTTAGCGCTATGTTTCTCAACTTTTTCTCTTTTCTTCGTCCTTCCTTATTATGCCTTGCCCTTTGGCTTCCGTAACTTTATCCACTATGCCCTTTGGCTTCCGTAACTTTATCCACTATGCCGTTTGAATTTATACTCTTCCTGTAAGCTCTAGGAGTACGTCATGTTGTTTATCTGCAAGTGGTCTTCCGTTCATTTGCCTCCCTTCTTTTCAGTTGCTTTTCCGCCTTTTTCTTTTTCATAGGTTATTATCTGTATCTTCCTATTTGACCTGCTATTTCTTTTCTTTGAAATAATTTTTAGTGTCTTTTACTTATTTTCACATTCGTGTTATGATTTCTGCCTGATTTATTATAATCTGCTTTTCAATCGCTATATATTTTCGTATTCCGTGTGGATGTGTCGATTTCGTGCTTTTTGTGAGTTCTATGTTGATGTTTGTTTAATTTTGTTCATCTTCTACTACTCTTGTGGAGTAAGCACACCTGAAATGATTTGTAGTTGATTTATTTTATTGCTAAGTTGCTTTTTATTTTTGCTCATTACCGTGCTCACTTCTTTGGTCTTTTGTTTTGAAATGCTTTAAGTTAATTAAATTTTAATTATCCGAGAGTATGCATGGATACTTTATGCTTTTATTGAATCCGAATAATTCTACTGATAAAAATAATTATCGCAATTTTTTTTGTTGGTGTGACTTCATCTTCGCGTTAAATTATTATCATTGTTTTGATTCGTAGTATATTTAGCATGTATTTGCGTATACTGCTACATTACATTTAAGAATCTGTCCTCGAGTAATAACATTTTCCTCTTTCACTATTTTACTTGAATTAATTCACTTTGTTGGAATATCTTTGAGATATTTATTCGTATAGCGAACTGCTTTATGTCCTAGTGGTTCTCAGGCTCAAAAAATTCATGTATTTTTTCCCAAGTCCAGTCTGTGCATCGAGTAGTCAACCTTTCATTTCTGTTTGACTGGATTTGAACATTTCTACATCTTGATAGCTTAACGCTTCAAGCAGCTCTGGCCGCTGTTTATTGAGTGTGTTAATCAGAAAGGGGTGTATCATTTTTCGTAGGTATTCTGGGTTCGTGATGTCTAAAGAATCTATATATGTTTTTCTACTGATTTTGATCGTTTTAGACGCCGTTAGTATCTAAGGAATGTGGGTAACTCATCCTTTAAGGGTACCCAGTATTGAATTGTGAGTCGATATGAAAGCTGTCTTGCCTGAGCAATCTGCAAACTCTTGGACGCATCCTCTGGATTCGTCTTCCGTTGATAGTCGACAATGCGTGAATCCTTATCTAAATGCATTTCCTCCTTCGGATGCCACGATAGAACAAGCTAACTCGATCTCTTCGGCAGCATCTGCATTCAGCAAATCTACTCAGCCTGTAAGTCATCCTTTAGCTACAGCTTCTCTTCCCATTGGTCAGCAACCTATTTCTGCACCCATTGGCTATTCTGCCTTTCCAAGAGTGTCGTCTCCAAATTTTCATCTAGGGAATGGAGATACAGTGGGGAGCTCACCGTTTCCTTGTCTGGCATCTTCTCCTTCCTTGTCCATGTATGGTACGTCTCATCTAGGTTCCAATGGGGTCCCTACCGCCTCCATGGAGTATCCGGTTTCGACAAAAATGGAATCCGTCCTGCAACCCTCTCCTGACAGTCCCACTCCACCCTCCTTGGTTGCCTTTGAAGGTACAGAAAGGCAAGCCTTAGAGCTGCTTAAACGGAAATCTGCTGATATGCTAGC
Organism: Cardiosporidium cionae; assembly: GCA_015476325.1. Taxonomy (NCBI): domain Eukaryota; phylum Apicomplexa; class Aconoidasida; order Nephromycida; genus Cardiosporidium; species Cardiosporidium cionae. The sequence continues at coordinate 23,631 of JADAQX010000263.1, forward strand.
TAATTCTACGGCGGTGGATTCATCATTTCAGCAGCAAACGCGATATCATCCTTCCGAGCTTTGTTATTATTCCGGTCTTACAAAAAATCATGCGTATGGGATGGAAAATAAGGGCCAGAAACACTCTGTCGATTCTCACCCTCATTTTGATAGCCGCATGGCTTCGTTGACTGCGCCTTCTACTGCTGCTTGGAATGTGCGATCTCGATCGATTTCAAAGAAAGTAAAGTCTTCCTTGGTCGACGAGGTTGGAGCTTATAGTGACAATTCATCAAATTCTTCATCGAGTGGGCCTGCCTCTTCTTTTAGTGAAGATGAGAGTGAGGGTGGTGAATCGGATTCGGGTGTCCCCTTGGTTTCTTCAAAGCAGAATGTTTTCAATGAGGAGAAAGCCTCCTTTGGCATGCATAGTGCCACCCCGTCTGATCCCAAAGCCTTTCAATCAATGGCTTCTCCTTTCAACGAAAATGCACCTCTCTCGTCTGCTGGTAGACCTCGTCGTGCTCGAAAAGGTGTATTGCGCTATGGCATGAAATTGGAAGAGGGTCCAACTGCTAACACTCTCTCCAATGCCGCTGAGGCGCTCAGTAATAACCTGCCAAGGAATAGAGAAACTCGGAGGTCTAAGCGGACTTTGCAGGATGTCTCGTATGGCCGGTAAGACGATTTGTATATATTTCTTGATTGTGTTTTGATTCTATGGCCTGAAACTGGACAAGGTGGTAGAAACATGATTTTTTTGGGGGAGGTCTCACTCGTTGAACTTTATAGCTGTCATGGATAGACCTTTTGCCTGTCTAGTTTCTGCTGGAAGTGTATTTCTGTAAGGTGTAGAGTAAGCGTTTCTTCAAATAGGGTTGAAACGCGTCTTTTTTTATTCTTTTTTTTTGTAAAGAGAGAGGGAATGTAAAAAGAGGTGGGTCTATGCATATCCTTTGTTCAATGTGGAATAAAAGCATTTTCATTCTGAATAGAATACGAGAAATACACACATTTTCACAAAATCCTCCCTTGTGTGCCCCTTTTAGACCCTTGGAGGCATCTTATTCTTACGACCACCCTGCATACCTTGGTGATGGAATGGATGCAGGTTCAGAAGAATCACAAATCATGGATGCCTACGACAAAGTGGATGGTTTGACGACACACTATGCAGAGAGTGATGCGTACGATAGTTCGATTGATCCGTGGGATTCTCATCGCTTAGGTAAACTCTTTGTGTACCCCTTCGGATTAATCTATTTAGAGTCTGTGTGAGGTGTGGTAGCTTACTGGAGGGGTGCTTCTTCCTGTATAGGTATTCCTGTTGATTCGTGGGGTAGTTGGGTATAGATTTTTGTGTGGATTTTTGTGTGCTCCTTCATCACGCTGTTTCTATGTAAGAGAATGCCTGTAAGCATTTTAATACTTTTGTTTATAAAAGAAACTTCTTTGGTGATATAGGGATTTTTTTGGGATACTCTATGGAAGGATTTGGATGTTTGTGAGAGTCTAAGATGAGGCTAGTAGAGCGCCTCTCTCAGATCCAAGTGGGGAATTTTGGAGAGGAACAGCACTAGGTTACACCTCTGAAAATTTTTTTTTCGAGAGGGAGGTGAACAGTTTGAGTGTGTGAAGGCATGGGTAGCTTCTTGTAGTCTTTTTTTTTTTTTTTTTGCTTTACTTTGGTAGCTTTTAAGTTTTGATAGGCGAGTGCCTGTAGACTGTGAGAAAATTTTTAAAAAATTAAGAGTCGTTCACCAACGTTTCCTAGTCTTTTGTAAATATCTCTCTTTGCAGTGTGTGAATACTCTTTCAAATTATATATTTCACAGGCTCTGGAAGTGTGAGGAAATCCTATCGTCGTCGACCACGTGATGCATATCACGTGGGTCGTGTGGGTCGTGTGGCACGCCGCTCTACTTCTCTTAGAGAACGAAAGAAAGTAAATTATGCAGGTTTGAGATACCTCAGAAACGTTTAAGATTCGTATTTCATCTTTTTATAGGAGAGAGGAGATGTGGGAGAGGGATGTTTATTAGAAAGAGAGGACAAAGAGAAGGTGTTGGATATAAACAGAGTATAGGCGGATGTAGTGCTTAGAGAGGGATTCTCACACCTAAAGGAGGCTTAGAGAGTTGGATGCATCTTCTTGCAGTTTCACCCTTTATGACTAAAATCAGGGTGTATATAGTTGGCATAAAAATTGCAAAAGTGTAGAGAATTTTTAAAGAAGATATATATTTTTTTTTTTTATAAACAAAAGTGTAGAGAATTTTTTTTCACTCTCGCCTTAAAACTTTTTTTCCCCTCTTTTAAAAATGGAAAGAAACGTGTTTTTTTTGTACCTTCTCATCCAGCAGTATAATTTACATTCAATGTACTATTTTTTGCAATTTTTTCAGATTTGGGTGCTGACTACGAAACAGATGAAGAAGATCGAGTGATAAAAGAGCAGCGGGATACACAACAAGCGGAGCAAGAGCATATTAATGGTGTAGATCGTATCCTTATGCATAGAATCCATGAGGATGTCCAAGAGATGGAATATTTGATAAAATGGCGGGGCCAAGCGCATTTACACAACACGTGGGAAGTATATGAGACGCTTCAGAGGGTTCATGGAATTAAAAAAGTGGATAATTATATACGAAAATTGCAAGAGAGTGTGAAACGAAGGTCTCAAATGACAGCGGATGAGATAGAGCAGGAAGATATCACCTTTGAATTACAGCGACAAATCGATGATGATGCTCTCAGTGCAGATCGTATAGTCGAAGTGGGTCCTGACCCTTCTACGGGTGTAGAAACGTTTCTAGTGAAGTGGAAGAGTTCTCCTTATGATCAATGCACATGGGAAATACGAGAAACAATAGAAAAACATGGATTTAAGAATTTAATTGATGCTTATTTTGAACGAGAAGATCGAATACAGGGAAAAGCTGCCATGGATAGTATCTGGAATGCTCAATCTCTTAGTCGAACAAAATTTGAACCGTATATCTCTACACCTTGGTTTATCTCACGAAATACAACACTGCTCCTTCGTGATTATCAGTTGACTGGATTAAATTGGATGGTCAGTCGAATGAAATATGGCCTTTCTGTTTTATTAGCCGATGAAATGGGGTTGGGTAAAACTATTCAAACCATCTCTCTTATTGGTCATATGCTCTATACCGAGCATTTAGTGGGACCCTATCTCATCATTGTGCCTCAGTCTACCATTGACAATTGGATGAGAGAATTTGAATTCTGGTTACCTCAAGCCAATGCTGTCTGTTTTCATGGAAATGCTGTGGGTCGTGATATTTTACGATATTATGAGCTACGGCAAGTGAATGTTCGTGAAAAAGGAAAACGATGGCGATTTGATGTATGTATAACTGCTCCTTCCATCTTAAATTCTCCATCGGATCTTGAATTTTTAAGGCGTGTCTGCTGGCAGCTGATGGTTGTCGATGAAGCACACCAGCTGAAGAATCGGAATTCAAAACGATTTCAAGAGCTCCGTTTGTTCCAATCGGAATACAAGTAGGTTATTTTTTAAGAGACATTTTGTATTTTTGCCTTGTATTTTGATGGTGAACGTGAAGTTTATTTTATTGAAAGAGAGAGAGAGAGATGTTGTGTATTTTGATGGTGAACGTGAAGTTTATCTTATTGAAAGAGAGAGAGACATGTGTGTGTCTGTTTAGTGTTACTAGAGGAAGAATTCTTGTGCTTGTGAATGTATAGAGTTTAAAAGAGGCGGAAAGGATTGTTTTTGTTTTCAAAAGAGGATTTCATTGCTTTTTTTTAGATCCGGTTTTACTTTTTATATTTTTTATATATAGAAGAGAATGTATGCAAAATAAAAATGGATGAAAAAGGGAATTTGCCTGTTTTTATTTCAGATTACTTCTGAGTGGCACTCCTCTGCATAATAATTTAGAAGAATTATGGAGTCTTTTGCATTTTATGAACCCTCTCAAGTATACTTACTACGAAGATTTTCGTAGACGCTATCCAGATATAGAGAATACAGCTGCTATTGGTGAAGCTAAACAAACCCAATTGGCAAGCTTACAGGTAGAATGGCTTCTGTGTTTAGCATTTTTCTTCATTTTCTTCAAAATTTATCCTTCTGTCCCTACCTATCTTATTCTTTGTAAATCTCTCGATCGTTTTACTGTCTTATGACATTTTTCTTGTCGAGGCTATTCTTTCTCTCTTTTTTCTATGGGTACTCCTCTTTTTATACAGAGCCTCTCTCTCTCTCTTTCTCTTTCTTTCTCTCTCTTTTTTTCTCTCTCTTTCTCTCTTTCTACTCCCCCCCCTCTCTCTCTCTCTCTCTACTCCCCCCTCTCTCTCTCTCTTTCTTTCTCTCTCTTTCTCTCTTTCTACTCCCCCTCTCTCTCTCTCTCTCTACTCCCCCCTCTCTCTCTCTCTTTCTAAAAAAAGTGGAAAACTGTAGAGATGAAACACAGAGATATTGATAAAATTGAAGAGCAAACCGATTCTAGACAAAAAAAAGAGAGATATCTTAGTATAGGTATCTTCAATAACATAAAATTCAAAATTGCATTTCTGGGTGGATTTTTTCAGGGTGAACTTCACGAAGTAATTTTACGAAGAATCAAACGGGATGTAGAAAAATCTCTTCCAAACAAGGTGGAGAGTATCTTACAGGTAGAAATGTCTCCTTATCAAGAAATGTGGTATGAAAATGTCTATACAAGAAATTATGAGCAGCTCGCTCGTTCTTCTGGTGGTGCTAGGAATTCATTACAAGTACGTTTTTGAAGAAGAAAATTTCTGTTTTGAAGCTACAGTTTTCTCCTTGTTTCCTTTGAATGGACTCTTCAAACTCTAAACACATTTTTCACTGTGTGTGTGTGTGTGCAGAATATATGTATGGAACTCAAAAAGGTTTGCAATCATCCATTTTTGTGTACTTCTGCGCATAGTGAAGCGCAATATCAAGCTGGATTGGTCAAAGGAAGGTAAAAAACATTCACACTGTACACTCTTCTATTTTACAGTAAATGCAGAGAGAGAGAGAGGGAGAGATGAGAGAGGGAGAGAGAGTGAGAGAGAGTGAGTGAGAGGGAGAGTGAGAGAAAGAGAGAGAGAGTGAGAGAAAGAGAGAGAGAGTGAGAGAAAGAGAGAGATGAGAGTTATATATAAAAAGAAAGAAAGAAAGAAAGAGAGAGTTATATATAATAGAGAGAACATTACAAGAGAGTGAGAGAGAATGAATACAATAACTACACACACTACTCAATAGTACAGAGAGACCCCTTCGGCTGTATAGGAAAGATGTGGCTGCATGTTGCTTCTTTTTCATATATAAATGCGTTTATTGGAAGTATGATCTCTCGTAATACAGTAGAGGATAAGTTAATGAACAGCGTTGTTAATACTGTCTACTTAAGACTTTATAAGAATTTTATTACATCCTTTCCTTTAAAAGGATAGAAACTTATTTTTAATACTTTATAATCTTCCTATATACACTACAGAATTTGAGAGAGTAGGAATATTTTTTTTATTACGAGTTTGTATATATATAGGAAGTAATACACTCTCTCCCCTCTCTTTGATATCCATAGGCTCTCTGTAACCTTTCTAGGAGGAGAATGACCGTCTAATCTCCCTACTTTTGAGCCTCTTTTTCCTTTCCTACTTCTTTCATTATTTTGAACATGTGTAGATATAAATGATGATAACCGTTGACTCTATTGGTATGCATGTGTATACATCTATCTTTACTTTTCAGTGGAAAAATGTGCCTTTTGGAGAAATTATTAATTCGATTGAAAGAGAAAAATCATCGTGTTTTAATTTTTTCACAAATGGTTCGCATGCTCAACATCCTCTCCAATTATCTAACCATGAAAGGCTATAAACATCAAGTAATTCCAGTTTTTCCATTAAAGATTTTAAAAAATCACGTACAAACTAGAGGCAGGAATGCCTACAAATACGTAGGATAGAAGTAGAATTTTTTGTAAAGAGAGAAGAACGTTGAAGATTTTCTTTTTGAGAAGTAGAAGGCGTTGATTGGAAATTTTGCTATGTATATAGATGAAGGATTAGAAATATCTTTTTCTTTCTTTCTTTCTCTCACTCACTCTCCCTATATATATATATATATAGATGAAGGATTAGAAATATCATTTTCTTTCTTTCTTTCTCTCACTCACTCTCCCTATATATATATATAGATGAAGGATTAGAAATATATTTCTTTCTTTCTCTCACTCACTCATTCACTCTCTCTCTTTCCCTCCCTCCCCTATTAGGATTAAAAGTGAAAGATTTTAAATTTCTTGTTTATTTACAGCGATTGGATGGTTCAATGGGGAAAGAAGTACGAAAGAAAGCTATGGATCATTTCAATGATCCACATTCGGATGATTTTGCATTTTTGCTCTCAACCAAGGCTGGAGGATTGGGAATTAATCTTACGTCAGCAGATACTGTGATTATTTATGATTCCGGTGTGTAACGAATTCTACTGTGCGACGTTATTCATGAAGAGGAACTATAAATACGTGTGTAGACTGTATCTCGAAGAAAAAAATCTCGATGCTTCATTTTGAGGCATTTTTATATAGAATCCAATAGAGAGAAGAAAACTTTTAAAATAGAGAAAATTTGAAGAACATTTTTGATGCAAAAAAGAAAAAGAGAGGAAAAGAAAAAGTGTGGGTGTCTATATCCCATTTTAGAGAGATTTTTTTTTGAGACTATCGAAAGGGTGTTGAGAAGAAGGGAAAGGAAGCTTAAAAAGAGGGTATTTGGAGAAGGTGATATAATGAAAGAGAGTATAGAGTATTTTCTTTAGAGTGGATGAAACTATCGTTCTTACAAGGCCTTCTTTTTTCATGGGAGAATTTCATGCTCTCTTGTTTGAATTTTTTATATTTTTTTTTTTGTCAGATTGGAATCCTCAGAATGATTTACAAGCGGAGGCACGAGCGCATCGTATTGGCCAAACGAAAACTGTTCAAATTTATCGTTTAGTTACCAAAAATTCTATTGAACAAAGTATTTTAGAGAGAGCAAAGACAAAGATGGTCTTAGATACACTTGTTGTTCAAGTAAGTTTTCTATACGTGTAGAAAGTGTAAGAAGAAGAAGAAGGATTTTTTCAATGAAAGAGAGAGGCTTTTTGGGGGTATCACAGTCATCATTGCATTCTATTCTATCGTACTGTACTGTACTGACACGCCTTCACTCTATCAAAGTATGTGTAAAAATGAAGAGAAAAGAAAACACAGCTAGAGAGGGTTTTGAGAGGGTTACTAAGGATGCCGCTTTTGTACTAAAATAAATTGTAGAAAATTTACTATATATATAAACTATTCTAAGAGGAATCATTCTAAGAATAGTGTTATGAAGAGAATGGATAGGAACTTGTTGCTCCTCTGTAGCATCTTAACTCGTAGCTCTTATTTCAATATAGAAATGAAAGAGAAGATGAACAATGGAGGAGAAAATTGTTTCACTTTGTTTACATTTATTATCAGGGTTTGAATAAGAAGCATCCAGGCAATACGGAACTCTTATTGAGTGGTGGGCCTCAATCGACTTCTTTTACCAGAGAAGAATTATCAAAAATATTGAAATTTGGTGCTTCCAATTTATGGAAGAGGCATGAAAGTACGTTTCTTCTTACAAAAGTTTGTTTCTATTTTCATTGAATGTAAAGGAGTTTTCTTTTGTTTTGTTGTTGAAAATGGATTTGTTTTTTTCAGAAAATAAATAAATAAATTTCCTTGTTTTATTTATTGAGTTTCTATTGAATATTTCTTTTAAATAATCGAAGTTTTGTTCATTTTTAATATTCTTATATTAAATTTATCAACTCTTTCTAATCAATTTTATCAACTCTTTCTAATCAGGCTCAAAGACTTCCTTAGATCATTCTGTGGATGTAGATGTGGATTTGGATAAAGTATTAAGTGAAGCTCAAATTTCTACTACAGAAACTCAAGGTATAGAAATACTCTGAGAATGTAGGAAGTTCAACAAGAGAAAAAGAGAAATAGAGAATGTGTGAATGAAGTAACAAGGAGGGAGAGAGGGAGAGGGAGGGAGAGAGAGAGAGAGAGAGGGGGGGAGGGAGAGATGAGAAAGAGATGAGAGGGAGGGAGAGATGAGAGAGAGAAGAGAAAGAGATGAGAAAGAGATGAGAGAGAGAAGAGAAAGAGGGAGAGATGAGAAAGAGATGAGAGAGAGAAGAGAGAAAATAAAGTAACAACCAAGTTTAAAGAGAAATGATTAAAAGAAAAATAGCCTTCTCTAATCCTTTATTATCTCTGAACGATCCAATGCAATGTTTGAATTCCCTTCAACCAAACATTTATTTTCACAAGAGCATAACGGTGTGTTTTTTTTTAAATTATAGATATGGCTGATGATTTGTTGAGTTCTTTCAACAATATTACTGAATTTCGATATGAGCCTCCACCTCAAGAAGATACGAATGATAAAGATTTTTGGGCAGCCACCATCCCTCTGGAAGAACGTGTCAAGTAAATTTTTATACTTTTGTTAGTAGACTTCTTTGTGTAGGAGAGACATCTTCCTCACTATTTTTCTTCATTTAATAGAAGAGAGAGAGAGTGGGCTGTGGGTTGAAACATCAAAAAAAAGAAATAATTTGTTTGTGTTTATATGTTTGGATTCATGGGCTTCCTTCTCTTCTTAATCTCTGTTTTATCATTTTTTAATTGAGAGAGAGGCGTATATTACATTTTTTTATACATTTCCTCTCTTTTTTAATAGATTCAAGAAAGCCAAAGAGCAAGAATTAGTTGTAAGTGGACCTCGAAAAACTCGAGCCAAAGATGGTTTTGCTGTAAGAAATGAAGATGTAGATTATGCAGAATCTGACACAGAACCCAACGAAGATAGTCGAAAAAGAAAAAATTTCAAACATCGAAAACGTTGTAATGGTGTTTCTGACAAAGATCGTTATCGCTTATATCGGTAAGTGGAATTCATTTTTTTTTACATTTTTGTTGATACATTTTATATATATATAAATGATTAGGAAGTTTCTCTTTTAATAGAGAATTAAAAAATTCATCTTCTATTCTATAGAGAATTAAAAAATTCATCTTCTACTTTATAGAGAATTAAAAAATTCATCTTCTATTCTATAGAGAATTAAAAAATTCATCTTCTACTTTATAGAGAATCTCTCCTTTTACGACATGCAGTTCTCTATTGAAATTTGGGAATCCGTCTACGCGTTTGGAGGATATTCATGAAGATTCTCGATTATTTAAATTTGATAGTAAAGTCATTGATCATGAATGCAACTATGTCATTGATTTGTGCCGTAAACGCCTCCAAGAGATTGGATATAAACATGGAAATGTAGACAATGAGGAAGAAGGAAATACGGAGACTCCTTTGGCTTCTTCTCAAGTGAATGAAGATGCCTCTAAAGGTATCAAAGAGAGGTTGTATTTTTCTATTTTAGATTTTATTTTTTTTTCATGAAATGAGGATACATTTTTGGGGTGGAGAAGGCGAAGTGTATGCCTGTGCTATTTACTTTGTATTCGTTATTTTTTGAGAGAAGGAGAGAAAAAAAAAGAGAGACAGAGAAAATGGATGAAACAAAAATAGAGAGAATGTCGTAGAGAATGGATTTTGCTTTTTTTTCAATTTATGTTAATCTATACACTCTGTATGGTGTTTTTTATTTAAATAAAGTTGACGATTCCTCCTGCAAGAGTGGTACAACTTCTCGTCATTTCGTTGGAATTGGAGAAAACAAAGCCAATGCTGTGGATCTTGTTGAACGTGTGGAACTCCTTCTTATGTTGGATAAATTTGTAAAAGAGCAAAATCCAATGTGTCCAGATCCTTGGAAACTCCCTGTGGGTCTACTGCCTGGTCCTTCCAAATTTCCACCTCCTCCCTCTGGAGAACACGGTTTTTTAAAGGTAGAAAAAAGAATATTTATGGAATAAATGTGATAACGAGAAAAGAAAAGAGGAGAGAGAAAAGAAAAGAGGAGAGAGAAGTTGAGAAGGATACGAAGGAGAATAGAAAAGAAAGAAGAGAGAAAAGAAAAGAGGAGAGAGAAGTTAAGATACGAAGAAGAATAGAAAAGAAAAGAACGACGGAATTATGAGCAAAACTACAATGAAAATAGTTTTTTGTCTCTATTTTTTTATAATTTACATGTATTTTCTTTTCTCAGCTAACATTACCAGAAAATGTTTTGAAAAAATTAAAAGATTGGACGGCCAAAGATGTCCGAGATTGGGGCCCAGAGCAAGATATCAATCTCATCAAAGGAACTTATATCTATGGATTTGGAGCTTGGACGGTAGGCTGCAGTGGAAATGTGTTTACTAGAGAAGACGAGGGCCAGCCATGGGGTGTAAGAGAAAAGGAAAATAGGCGAGTGGGATGAACTATATATACTATTTGATGAAACGAATAAACAGGAGGAATTCTCTTATATACTAGAGAAGGATGGATATACCAAAGTGTCATGAAGCTGTATAAATAGTGAGAGAAAATGCTATAAAGGGAGAGTTATTTAAACCAGAATGAGGGTGATGGAATACTGCTAGTGTAGCCTTTACTAATTATATATTAAGGAGTAGACGAGTCTCTATTTTTTTAATTTTATATATATTTTTTAGGAGATTCTTCTTCTTATACTTCTTTTTTTTTTTGCTATTTCGTCTCATTCTTTATCTTTTTTTTATATCTATATCCCTTGGTATATATATATTTATTTTTGTTTGAGAAAAGAAAGATGTAGCCCTCTGTGCTTGGAGGATGCGTTGATACGATAGCCTTCTGCTTTCATTTTGTTACTATTGCAGGAAGTTCATAATGATCCAAATTTACACCTAGAACAGGTGAAAGAAATCAAATATGATAAGGTAAAAATGCGAGCTTTGCGCACGCTGAAACTTCTTGAAGCAGCCACAACGGAGGGCAGAGCTAAGCAGAAGAAAGGACGTCAGAAAGGTAGAAAAATTTGAAAAATAAGTTTGTTGTGGTATTAGTGTGTTTGGTTATCTCCCTTTTGAAAGGGGAAGTATGGAAAGTTTTACATAAAATGGTTTTTCATGTGCTTCTGTATATGTTTGTAGGAAAAGAAACGAGTGGCGTGGCTTGTACAGAATCTGCTTCTCCTGAAGATGCTGGAATGAAATCTCCTTTAGATTCTTCTGGAAGTATAGAAGTATCCGCTAGCAAAGGACTAGAGATACCTCCCTATCTTCCTTCCTCTTCGGAGGTTCTTCATGTGAAACGTCAAAGATCGGTAAGCTTTCTTCCTCTCTATGGGATTTGAATTTAGGAGGGGGGGATGGAGCGTTCAAAATGTAGGCTACTTGAAGGCATGTCTATACGATTGAAAATTTTTAATGAAACTGCCATTAAATTTCAAGTTTTTTTGGTTAAAAGTTGAAGCAAATGCAAAGAATATGAATCTCTAGTCATTTAAGGTTTTTTTTTCTTTATTATTTTGATATGGTTGGCCTCCTCGTGTAGGATAGGTATGAAAATGTCTTTATATTTTTAGGAATATTTTTATTTTTGAGAGGAAGTGGCATAAGTTTCCTATCAAGGAGAGATGCATATTTTAGTGTCCTATACATTTATATGCTCCTCTTTATATTTTTTCTCCTCTGAATATTTTGGGTGAGAAAGTCGTTTGTTCGGTAGATCTGTGTTTGGTCACTCTGCTTATATTAGAAGGCAATTTTTGTCTCTGTTTCTCATCCTACAGTGTATCTATTTATTTGTCAGGATATTGAAGAGAATGACGGCCTTGCCAAAATAAATGCAACAAGTACGAAACGGCATAAAGCTTCTATCATCGATCTCTCTGCTGCAACGAAAGAAGAACTTTCTACTCGAGCTCGGTAAGTTTTCTTACTGTTGCACCATTTTTTCATATTCTAATCTGAGAAGGACGTCAGTCTGTGAAAGGAATCCTCTTTTGTTGTCTAGTTACCAGAAGAGAAATGGCCAAGTAGTTACGGAGGGAGGCTCTATCTTTTGATATATCTTATATAAGTCAAAAATGTCTATGCCTCTATGTTGAATTTTTTTTCTTAACGATTCTCTGGAGAGTAACGAGGAGGCATGCAAGGTTTTGAACAGTGTTATTAGTCTTTACTTTCTGCAGCAAAGTTCTCAAGCCAGTCAAGAAGACTTTGAAGAGTTTGAAACAAATATCAAACGATGAAAAATGTACGGATCATGAAGTTGTGAGCTTGATGAAACGATCTCTTCCCAGAGTGGGAGACAAAATTTGTGAAGCCTTGGATCTTTGTGCTAATGAGATTTCTCGAGAGAAGCTTGATACTGCATGCTGGGAATATGTATCGAAGTAAGTTTCCATTATTATTTTTGTTTGGGGAATATATTCTGGGATGCGTTTTTTCCAACACGTGATTATTTTTTATTCCTTTGAAGGGTATGCACACGTGATTCTTTTCTATTCCATTGCGTGTTAGTAACCCTTTTTTCTGCGAGTCACAGAGTCATTGTACGAAATTTACTTCTATTTGTAGGTATACTGTGGCTTCTGGGGAGGATTTAAAACGCGTGTACTTGCAGCTATGTGATTTAAGTATTGCGTCTAAAGATTCTTTTCAAAATCCCTCTCCCCATGTAAAATGGGAGGGGCAACGCTGTTCCCCTGCTATTGTGAACTCCAATGGTACTTCTCCCCTAGCGGATTCTCCCCTAGCGAATTCTCCCCTAACTACTTCTCCCCTGGCTGCTTCTTCCCTAGCGAATTCTCCCCTGGCTGCTTCTCCTATGGCTACTTCACCCCTAACTACTCCCCTGGCTGCTTCTCTTATGGCTGCTTCTCCTATGGCTACTTCTCCCCTAACTACTTCTCCCCTGGCTGCTTCTCCTATGGCTCCTTCGCCAAATGTTGTTAACTCGCATATATTTACGAAAGCAGCGCAGGCAGTTGTAGCTTCTGCAGAAAATCATGTGCAATTGGTTTCATCTGCACCCGCTGCAATCGCGAAGACCTCCCTGTTGTCTTTGGCAGCAGGCGATATTCCTGCGTTGCATCCTTATGAATCTTCCGTACCCACTGATAGCAGTGAAAGCTAAAAAGGATTGGGTTCATCTTTCTATAAAATAAGTTTTACGAAATCGATTTTTTTAAGTGTTTCATTCGCTTTTAGTGGTTTTTCCTTAGTTCTAGCTCACTAGTGTTTATTGGGGAAGAGAGTATGTAGTGGACCCAAGTTATTTTTTCTTTGAACTGTACATCCACTTTCCATAGTTTTATAGAATGGTGGATACAACCGAAATAATGTGTCTAATTTGCTGGCTCATTCATGTTTCATTCCTTCCCTATCTTTCTCCCTTTCTAAATGCTTGCAATCTAGAAAATTCTTTGAAAATCATTTAATGCGCTAAGACTCGAATTGCAGCAGGTATTCAAAAGGTAATTTCAGGCGCTGCGAATGCATTGATTTGTATTTTATGGCACGCTAGAACAATTCGTGCTCTGTAGCTGCTGCTCGTCATTACAACATTTCTAATAATTTAAAAATGTTCTCGTGACTTGCTTTTGTTTTTTGCCATTCTGCTCATGACAAACTAGATGCAGGTGGCAAAATCAGAAGTATTGCAGTAGAAGCATTTATTGTGGCATTTCCTAACAATTGCAGCATGTCGAATAGCTTCGTATTTTGTCTCCTCTATCATTTAATAAAATGGAAGTATTGTAATTCTTCAAATTGTAAATGTCTTTCTATTCTGTATATTAATGAAAGAAGTACATATACTACGCATAATTTTTGTTCAACCAATCTGTAACAATTTCATCTCCAGCAGGTGGAGTGCTTTTTCCTCATTAATTTCTTATATACGCATATTCCTCGCAATGAAATAAAAGAAAAGCTGTCAACTTCTGTGTGGATGTAAAATATTTACTGAAGAACAACTCTAGTTATTACAGAACGATAGTGATACCTTAAATTGGGATGTAGACTGATCGGTTAACGAGATATTCTACCAGAAATGCAGTTAATTTGAGCATAAAAACGGTATAAAACCATGAATTATCTCACACGATTGTTGACTCACTGTGGTAATTTGAAGTACTACTTTCATTCGAGTGATAAGCAAGTTGTCTCCCCTTATTATATTTTGGTCAAGCAGCAACCAAAAGCGCGTTTTTTGTTGCTGCTTGACCATAGTTGAGCAAAGAAAAAGGAACCTTATGAGGAAGAATTCGAATTTTAATACATATATAGAATTCTTATAAAAATAACTACTGAAAAGTATTTCATCAATAATGTTGCAGTGCAAACTGTGGTACAAAACTTACCTGAGAAGAGTTCAAGTCCTGTAGTTAAGATTTGTCTTGCGTAATTAAAGCTCCCTAATAATTGCATTTAAATTGTATTCTTTTAGAATAAACGCTATAATTGCATTTCATAAGCGCTTTGAACTGAGCAATTAAATGCGCAGAATTTACTTAATGCAAAATTGATAGGGTCTAGTCGAACTGTCAATACAAAAAGAGTTAGAGGTAAAGCCTACTTTCAAATGCTAAAGCAGTTTGAAATAACTTTCCAATATTAGAATCATTTTCTGTACATCATATTTACATATGAGCTAAAATCTTCTAAATTTGATATTATAGCGGGATTAATTTGCTAACTTTCCTTAATTGAATATGATTAAAGCTTCCAATATTTTATAGTGGCAGCTAGGGTACGCTGGTCCAGGAGCAAAAGTTTCATTTAGTTTTCAAGCTATCTTTCATAGCATGTTAGTATATTATTAGCTTACAAACTAAGTGAAAAACTTCGTTATACTTGCTATTACACCATAATATGTACTAATCTGACATGAAGAAGAAATCGCACAGCTGGGCTGATTCACAAAAAATAATAAAAATGTTTATTAATGAAACTACTTTTTCAAGGATTCAAAAAATGTATTGAAAATAAGTAAAAGGCTTACCGTCAGATCTAAATTGAAGCAAAGAATAAGAATTCATATACTTAGACAAATCAGTATGCTAAGTAGTTACTGCTAGCATTTTAGCATTTTTCGTATAAGAAATTACAAGTATATTGTAAAAGGAAATAACGTACGCATAATATATGGGAATGATGATTTGGAATGTTGGAATAGTGTTAGTTACATCAATGGGAATGAATAACGTCACTTTTTGTGGCGCTAGAGAAAGAGTAGCGGCAGATGTACTTACGTCCTTCCCTTGTAGTAACACTTTGTTAAACTGCTCTTCGAAGGCAGCATTGCATGGACCCGTAGGCGTCACACAGGAGTTGAAATGGTGATTGTTTTCGGCTTCCTTGCTATAGCAAAAAGACAGACACTTCAAGAGCGAAGAGCCATTGTTTGTATACACTGAGTAAACAACTTTATCATACTCACTTTTTCTATTTGATGAAATCAGCCCTTCTCATACATGCATGCTATGAATAGTAGCATCCGGATGCAGACTGAATCAGACAATGCGATGTTTGAATGAGTATTGCGATGGCCCGACTTCTCCTTTCTGCTCAAGAATTGGCTGCCTAAGCAGTTGCATCGATAAGATTTATTTAGTGGAAGTGATTCTTCATAAATGGGAAAAGATTTTGTAATTGGCTGCGTAGGGAAGCCCTCCGCGGGTGAGAATAAATGTAGTAGGATCTCCATTACTGTATAGTCTGAGAGGCGGCACTTTACATGATTACAAAAATAATTGCGCTATCTTAAAAACTTGTGATATTTTCAACAAAATTCCCTGGCACTTATTGATGCTGTTGCTAAGAGAGTTACTGTACTCTTTGGGCTATCGTCGCTTAACTGGATTCGGATATTTTGAATATTTTAGGTCGTTGCTCCGGCAACTGGAATCCGTGTTTCGGTGTTTGAAAGGAATGATTGATGTATACGCATTCATTTTCGTCTTAATTGTCTACCTTTTCTGAATTGCATCGCGATAAAGCTTGTATAGAAAAAGTCGTGTACCTACAGATGCGAGTTTGCTGCAAACGAGCTTTTTGTGAATTATTTGCGCAAATGCAATTTCTTACTATTGGAAATAAAATAAGAGCTCAGTCGCTCTTTTGCCTTTACTTCTTATTTGCTATTTCTACTTTATGTTGTCGCCCCTTGGGCCTTCCTCAATAGCGCTCTACGTACCTTTCTAATGTAGGGAAATCATCTTTTTTCAATGCTGTGACGGATGCTGCCAATGCAAAAGTGGGAAATTACCCCTTCACAACCATTGAGCCAAATCAAGGAATAGCTTATTATACTACGCAGTGTCCCTGCAAACGGTGTCTACAAAACTGTAGCGTATGCGTGTATAACCAATTACTGTGTACATCAAAAATAGTCTTCTCAAAAGCAGATATATTTTTAGAATAGTATCCTCGTAGAACTTAATGATTGATTTGAGGGCAGCTACATGGCATGACGCATAAAATGGATGTGCTTATTTCCTATTTTGGTACACTAAACCATGAACAATTCAAAATAGATTGGGGTATTCAATTAAAGAAGGGTGATTATTGCTGTGTATTTTCCAATCATTGAAAGTATACTTTTCATTTTGCATGTGTAGAACTGCATTCATTGTTATTCTTTTGAAGGATTCTTCTGAATCATTTTTGCTATAAATTTAAAATCCTGTAGATTTGTTTATTTAGGTTCAATGCTCAATGCAAACCCCGATATGGTTCTTGTATCAACGGAAAACGAAAAATTCCTGTCAAACTCTTGGATATTGCTGGCTTAATTCCGGGTGCTTCTCAGGGTAGAGGATTAGGAAATAAATTTTTAGATGATTTGCGCCATGCAGATGTACTCTTGCACATTGTCGATGTATCTGGTTGCACAAACGAAAAGGTTATTAATTATTTTTTTACAATTGAGTTTTGTGATATTTCAGGTGGTTTAAATTGGTTTCATATTTTGATGGAATAGCATGATCCCCTGAAAATTGCTAAAGTATATGTTTGTTTACTTTTATTTAATTGGCTGAACAATCAATCGCCATCTTCAGATTTTTCTTTGTTCTAGCAAGCTTAAAGATAGTAGGCATTCTCATTTTTACACCTTTTTTTCTCAGAGAGGATGTTGTACGATTATAACTCTATCCCAATAGTTCATTCTATACATTTCCACCTTCAATGATATTCCATTTAAATTTTTATACATTTTTTATTCTTCTTAGGGTGAAATCACAATTGGATATGACCCCTCACATGATCATGAGTGGCTTGTAGAAGAAATCGAGCTGTGGATATTTAATAATTTGTGGAGCAGATGGCCAAGCATTGCTCGCCGTCACAATAACACAAAAAGGTATTGATTTTCTGAAATTTAGGTAAAATTATTGTTCATAGATGTTTTGAAAAAATAAATTCAGCTAAATCAATTGTAAAGGCTTTATTGGATGCCGCCATCTTTTCGACCAATTTTTTATGCTATATCCCTTGTTTTTTCGATAAATTCAATATTTTAATGTGGATATATAATCGAATGAACATTTTTAGTCGGATACTTTTAGGGGCGAGGATAAAGAGGGTGGTAGATTTGTAATGTGATTTGCTTGCAATGTCTGAATAGTGCGTAACATTTTTAATATTCCCTTTGTTGGAATTTTTTCTCAGCCCTCTTGCAGCAACGTTACTATCTCAACTCTCAGGATATGATACCAAAGAATCTATGATTGATGATCTTTTGAATGCATTGGAATTTTCTGATCCAGTGAATCTCTTATTATGGGATGCAGAGAAGATTCGTCATATGGTGCGATCTACATCTTCCTTTGTATTCTTCAATGGAATAACTACATGTTTTCTTTATCAAGAGAATGTGTGTGGTGTTGGTATTTGTTTAATCGTAGCATTAGTCGTTACCCTTCGTAAACGTATCCAAAATGAAAATATTTCTACGCTATGCTATAGGTCCATTTATTCGTACAAATCCGATTCAAGTTCATCCTCTTGCTTAATAAAGCTGATTCAGTCAGTTCATAGTATTTCTTTATTTGCTTTATTTCTTGCCGTGATGTACCTTTTCTCTTGCGTTGGAATCTATTATCAACTATGTGAATTACACTATTTGTAGAAGGGCTGCCTATTTATGGTAACTGAGTGTGACATGTATTCTCGAACTCTAGTAATTGTACGGCTTTTCTTATCTTCAACTTTGTTGTAAATTGTTTTGATATGTCCTTGCTAAAAATAGATATGCTTTACTTTTTTGATGAAAATGTTTATTTTTCAATATTTATATCCTCGATTGAAGGGCGGAGACACTGCTGCAAACGCTTTGAAGATATCTAAGAAGCATGCAGATACGTACGTCTTATTATGCAGCGCGTTAGCCGAATGCTTTCTACGCAAGTTGAAACACCAAGTTAGTTCTTTCAAATTAGGTTTAGAATACCATCAAAACGGATGAATAAAAACAATCAAGTTTTTATGGTGTTCCTTATCTCCATTTGTTTCTTTTTTAACTTATTCTAACGAAATTATTTTATTTGGGGGTTTGCCTTTTTCAGAGATATATCCTTTACGAAGAAGGCCAGATGAATTTTGTGGATGCTGAGCAGCCTCAAGGCAAGGAACACAATCTCAAGCCATTAGATGACAAATTAAAAACAAGGCTACGTAATATCCAAAATCTTGTTTTATATCGCCATGGATCCACCGGGGTGCAGGCAGTACGTACAGGCTAACGCGCACTTCTATCTTTTTTGGCAGCCCTCAAATCTTTACTTTTTTGTAAAAGTTTCACCTTTAATCATTAGTGGATATATAGTGTTTTTTTTTCTTTAAACGAGACGTACTGTACTATTTACGGGATCATTTTATGCTTAATGCATGTTCACCAAATTCTAGAATAATAGTATGAAATTGATGAGGGCAAGTAGAATAATTGGACATTTCTGTGCAAATAAAGCTGGTTTGGAAAGATGTTCCATACGCTATATTCTATCAACATGCTTGCCAAACCTTCTTTTCTTGCTTTTAATACAGTGAAATTGATGAGTAATCTTACTCTATTTTTTTAATTTGTTCAAAATTGTTTTCTGTCTAACACTTTTTTTTTTATTATACAAGCCCCTTCTTTATTGAAAATGTGTACCCTGATATAAATGCCTTGTCTACCATATCTGCTGTAGCACTCTTGTATGCATTTTTACGGTTGCACTGTTATAAGTCATTCTCTTGCTACTTTATTAATATGTTAGGGCATCAATTTGGCTGTTGAAACTGCTGGGCTTATTCCTGTTTATCCCGTAAAGAATATTCATCAGTTGAGAAGCGATGGAATGCATACAGAAGTTTTTCCTGAATGTATTCTCGTCCGCCCTGGCACTAGGTATTTTCTTTAAATAATTTAATGGTAGTGCATAAACTTTCTTTTGTATTGCTAAGAGAATGCGAATTTGCTAAGTCAATATTTCCTTGTAAATTTCTTATCATTTATGCTAATCCTTGTTGATACATCTCCTAAGCGAGAACAATCTAATATTTTCATTTTTTAACAGCGTAAAAACATTTGCACGGATGCTCTGCCATGGAATTGAATGCAACTTCTTGTATGCCGAAGGAATAGATGGAAGACGTGTCAGCGAGGACGAAATCTTATCGTTAGAAAACAATATTTTGCATTTTGTTACTTCAAGGACGGAAAAGGTTTAATTTTTGCCGGAGGTACTTTATGTTTTATTTCTCTTGTGATACTTGGCAAGTTTTCATTCCGATATAAACATAATAATTAGCCTAGGAAAACGTTGAATAACTGCGCTGTATCTCTCACCAGTATTATAACCGAGACTGGTGGAATCTTTGATGGTATCGTTGTCTTAAATGTTCTGCTTTGTTTGCTGATCTCATTAAGACATTAAAGGGTTTTGTAGTTGAAATATTCGACAATAATAGTGATAACGTTTACTAATAAATTATTACAGCAACAAAAGGATTTGTTGCACTAATTTGTATTTTATTGCTTTTATTTGTTACATCCCGTAAATTTGTAAGAGAAAGAAAGCAGCCTGTACTTCATATTCCAAGACAATTTCTTTGTTTGCTTCAGTATACGCTATTTAAAACAGTTTTGTAATTCAAGTATTCCTTTGCAACAATTTACATTGATAACAACGAAGCTACCATTCGTTGCTTGTACTATCAGAAAAAGACTTGTGGACCCCAAGAAGGTGTATGTAGCTTTGAAATGCGTGGACCCAAATAGTCGCTTTCTACTAATATTCGGCAACTATTCCATATCAAATATTTTACTGATTGCAATACTGCAATTGTGCATAAAGCATTTGTAACTCCTCGCCCTTTGCTAAATTGCATCAGTTATCAATCTCCAAAAATGAAAAAACAGGATTTGACACATACCCGATAACTTAGCTGTCCATTCAGCGTCTATTTCTTGCCTCTTGAGGTTCTGCTCGTTTTTCAACATGAGTTCTTCCGACATTAACGCCATTTTTTCGATCTTAATTGAAACAACAGTAGTGGTTTTTGACAACAACATACTAAACGTTGCGTGCTACATTCTCACGTTAATGGCTTCAAGTAGCTTTTCTTCATTTTTACGCTGCAATTCCTTGCTAGCTGCTTCCCTCTTATGAAAATATTCTTTTTCTAATTCCTATTAGTAAGAGGTGCACAACACAGCCAGTTTCGCTGCGACTGCGCTAGGAGACTGTAAGGCCAGGTATTTCTTACTCGTTGGAGTTCTTCAAGGACACCATTTCTTTGAGCACTCTCGTTAGACCCTTCAGATTCAATTGCTGAATGAAGAGTTTTAATTTCCTGTATTCATTCGGAAATCAATTATGAAACTTTTTACGTAGCTTTTTTTTCTATACACTTTTTACCAATCTGGCATTTTGCTCTTCTTGTGTTAATCTTTTAACCGTTAGTTTAATATCGTCGATTTGTTTTTGTATCCTCTCTTTGTCACGATCATTCTCTAAACGTTCGTTTTGTAATTTGCTCTGATTTTCCTGAAAAAGGCATGTAAGATATAATAAAAGGTTTGAAATATCCAATAAACCTCTAGTCTTTTTCTCTGCTGTTTGCATCTTTCTTTCTCGTTTTGTTTAATTTCTGCCTAATCGTTTTAAGAAGAGAGCGAGGAATCAAATGCATATAAAGTCTATTTTTTGCAGATGGATACTGACTAGGGAAGAATAATTTCCTAAAGAGCACCTAATATCTTCATAAAACATGAGTGTACTTTCGTTTCTCCAGTTCCACTTGTTTATATCATTTTTAGCTCTTTCGACAATATCATCCTAAAAATTTTAATTTTCTATCATTAATCAAATTCGCATGCAATTACACTAAGCGAAATGCGTCACCCTGAAGTAAAATGCTTACGAGATATTTCATAAATTCAAGTTTTTTTTGTAGTTGTAGCACTTCTTCTTTCATCATTTCAATTTGAGACGACAATGTTTTTTTCTTAGTTTCAAGCACAGCCAGCTCATTTTCTGCATAATTCTGTGCATAAAATTTGTGAAAGTGACATATCTTATGCATTTTTTTGATGCTTTACGAGCCTTTGATTCTTGTATCTCGATGGCTTCACTTTGTCGTTGGTACAACTCTTCCCTTGTCAGCATTAAATTTGCATTTGATACTTCGTAGTAATTTTTCTTCTTGTCTAGAATGCTTTCAATTTCTTTTAAGCTTTTTATTGCTGTATCTAATTCCAAAGTTGCAAATTTTATTTCTTCTTGCAATTCTTTGTCTCTAAAAAATGCAATAGCAAAATTTTCCTATTCTTAAGCCAAATTACATAATGGTAACAGAGGTAAGCCAAATTACGTAATGGCAGCAATAGATGGAGATTAACCTTTTCTGTAAACTTGTACTGTGATTGATAGAATCATTCAGAAATGCTTTGAAGCTAGATTTGTTTTCTGTCAGGGTTTCCAAATCTGCCTGCAACTGCAGCTTTTTGGAGTTTGTTTTTTCCAGGTCTTGTTTGGCATCTTCTAGCTGGGGATCTAGCTCTTTCTGTTTTATGCATACAATTCAATTACTCTTTCAATATGAATATAGTAAAATTTTGAAGATCGAGTTAGTTACTTTTATTTGTATCTGTTGTTCTATTGCTTGATTAAGGTGTTCTAACTGAGCTTGCATAGAACTCTGTAAATTGAAAATAGTATGCACTTAATCGCTTATGTTAGACATGAGTGCAATAAATAGAATTTACCTGGCTCTGTTTATTTTCAGCCTCCTGTAATGCCAGCAATCTATTTAGCTCCTTTAGTTCCTGAAAGCATCCAAATATTTTATAGAAGCGATATAGCAATAAGAATATGGAGATTGATAGTATTTCTTACCTCAGTTACACTCTCTATCTCTTTTCCAATTCTATATTGCTTATCTAATTTGCCCTGAAACTCTTCTCGTGTTGCATTTTGTCTGATCTTTGTTGATTCTGAACATGGGGAAACAATTTTCATGATTTTTCTGCCTTTTTTATTTCCGCACTCGCTCTTCAAACCCAGCTTAGCAGTCTGCTGTTTAATATGATCCAACAAATTAAACTTTTCTTTAGTAAAAGTGGTTTCCAGAGCTCGAAATTGAGTAATTTCACTCTTAAGCCTATCAATTTCTTTTTTTTTCTTTTCTATTTCGAGAGCTACTCCTTGGTATTTTACTCTGAAATGAGTTCTTGTCCCTGTATTTTACTCTTTTTCAAATTTGTGAACAAACACTTACAGCTTCAAAGGGATTTCGGCTGCTGTTCCTTGACAGGTTTCGAACAATTGCTGCATTGTCGTGATTTCTGTATACCACAAGAAACAGTTATCAGAATATATGGTAAATATTAGAAAGTTTTCAAATGATTTCATCTGCGTCAGTATTTGTCTTACTTTCATTTATAGCATTGTACAGTATATTCTCTTCACTGAGCAATAGCATGCATTTGGTAAATTCTGATTCTACGGCAACAATTACCCCATCTAATAGCTGCATTCTCTGTCCCTCACTGTCTAACAAGTCTTTACAAGTAGCCGTGTGTTCTCGTAATGTTGCAGTTGAGCTATCCAATTGATCAGCAGATTTCCTAAGAGCGGCTACTTCACTGCTACACCTGAATTGTCAAATTAAAAAAGCACAAATGATAGAACAGTCGTTTCCGACTTTAGGGTTTCTAAGAAGATCCGAAAATGCAAAGTGAATTTTGTATTACTTCCTTACTTTGAGCGTTTAGTTGCAAAATGTTTCATAAATAAAGATAAATCCGCTTTCAGATCATCGAATATTTTTGTGTTGCTTTCTTCCTTCCATTCTGGCAGCGGTTCCACAAAATGCGAACACATTTTGCTTACTGGAAGGTTTGAAGATATGTTCGTTTTTCTTTGCAAAAAGTATTTAGTTTTAGATTGCTAAATTAGGAAGCATGCTAAATCTTTCTTTCCTCAGGAAAATTAATGAAAGACTATCATAAAATTGGAGAAAAGCAATAGTGTCTACCGCAAAATATGCACAGGAAATTATTGCTCATTCGAAGTTGGCGACCAGAATGAATAGCATTGAAGTGTTTTTTCATCTCAACAGGATTTTTATGTGACAAAAAGGATTTAGCTCACGATGCTTTGTTAGCGTATGTGTACGTACAAGTGAAAAGTTTCCACCGTATGTTAAGCACTCCTACTATGGAGAAGTAATAAGAACTTCAAATTTCGGATGAATTAATCTTTTTCCGAACTGTTCCAATGGATAGACATTTTGAAACAGCCAATAAGAATAAAACGTCTGCGTAACTTCCAAAGCTAAAAATCTGTCTAAGCTCAAAAATTTTACAATTAACATCCTAATATTTTATATCAGTATCCTGTAATCAAGGCATACCGTATTACAAAGTATGAATTAAATTGATAATTGCACAAAAAGAATTAGGCAAAAGAAACCAAGTTCTTAGAGCATAGACGAAACTAATTTAATTTACCGGCTTTCCATTGCTTGCAACCCGTATTGAATTGAAGCCTAAATGAGAAGCTTAATGATTTGCTATCTGTTAGCATGCCGCCGCGCAACCTTGGGATTTGGGTGTAGCAGCGGGCAATGCTTTCTATATGCTGTTGAATCATGAACTACTGGATGCTTGCTTAGTGATAAAATAAAAACACTTTAACCAAAGGAGCTAGTGCAATAACTAAAAGCAGTTACTAAAATAAATCACATGCAACCACAAGCAAAATGCATTGCAAACTCATCTGAATGGTATAGATAGTATGACATTCCACTGGCATAGAAAAAACAAGAGACTCAAATCAAATTTCTCAGCAAATATTCAGTAAACAGAATATGCGGAAATTTTTATACTTTGTGAAAGTGAACTTGCAACGTTTCTCTATACGTAATTCCTTAATATGTTTCTAATCAATTGCATGCTGGCCACGCACTCTATCACTTGCCCGCTCACTGTCGGAAGGCCCCACGTTGTTAGGGAAAAATTTCCCTAACAACGTGGGGCCTTCCGTCCTCGTTTCGAAAAAAATTTCCTATGTTTTCTACGCAACTTCAATTCGGACTATCCGTTGAAAATACTTCTTGCAGAAGGGTTGTAGGCCGTTCGTTATTAGTGCCGGTCAGTAACAATTTAAATAGCTCATCCAAAAGTCAGGCCACACTCGCAGCTCCTTTCCTGCTGTCAAATATTTCTTCCATGCTCAGCAGCCATCGATTTCTGAACAACTCCAATATTTTTGCAATGATCTATGGTTTGAAGTTCTCTCGCTTACTCCGGGTTACGTCATTCGCACGGAGCAGCGTATTTTGGGCATGAATCCAGAAATACCTGTGATTCGCTTTCTACTTGACCTATCAGATCAGATTTCTTGCATGCTCGCTAAAATTGTTTATAAATATTCCAACCTCGGTAGGCTGCTTGCCTTCTGCCTGAAATTCTTGCCATACTGTTGTAATTTGTTGCTCTACAGAGAAATAGCACTGCATGGCAAATTTCCTTTGCAAAATTAAGTTAATCCAAAGATATAGCCCCGTGATTGCCTTCGATATAAGGTGTTTTTATCAAAAAATGTTTCAGTAATCAAGGAATTGGCGAAGAAGTTGTTTATCTTTGTTGTTTGAAAACTTTCTTGTAATTCTTTAATACTTACATACCTTCTTTATCATGTGAAGCTTGTTTTGTAGAAAGTCGTATAGAGTAGTGCGTGCCCATGAGCAATCCTTTCTAAGAATTTATAATCTGTACGTGGTACTTTTATGTTTTTATCTCACTTGTTATAGGTTTTACTAGTATGAACCAATGTTTTCTTGTAACAGGTGCGCCAAGCTTGCCATCACAACGTAGCAGTTTCGAGGATGGCTAGATGCATTTTGGCCTTTTGATTAAATGAGCTTGCGAGTGCGTGGAATTTTGGTTCTGTAACACAATGGGAGTCCTTGATCACTCTGTTAAGATTTTTCACGAAGTTATCCACTCAACATGGTACATTGGAGTTTTCTGCGCTCTTGTAGCCTCGTTTGTCGGTGCACTTGGCGATAATATTGTTCGTCTATCCTTCCTTAGAGTAAGCGAATTATCATTCGGACGAGTTTCTTTTCCATCATTGAAGTTTTTAAACAAATAATGCTATTTTTGCGTTATGTAATTTGAGAGCTTAACTTAAGAATTCCTATTGTAGGGAATCCTTTTTATCATTACGCTAGCTTTTGTCAATAAAAGGCTAAGAACAGGCAAAGATGCGTGATAAAAAGGGAATATTTTCTGTGTACTTCTGTGTCGAGTGTATAAGAAACCTGAATTGTTGGTTTTATTTTACACGAAATGGGTGTCCTATAGTATTTATTTCTGCCATCTTTTATTGGTATCACCTCAGCTTTGTTTCATACTCAATGATATACGTGCCTGAAACTTTAATGTAAGAATTATTTCATTTTGCGCAGGAGGAAAAACGGCAGCGAAAAATCGCTCGGCCGTATTACAAACGACCTCTCTGGGTTTTTGGCGAGTTCCTGACTATCATTTGCAATCCTGCACTGACACTTGCTGCTTTAAAATTTGCTGCTGCGTCCATTGTTGTACCATTCGGTGGTCTGCACATTTTCTGGAACGTATGCCTTTGCGGATACCTGCTACGAGAGCGCCTATCGCGAGCAGAGATTATTGGTTCTATTGTAATTTTGTTTGGGATACTCTTGGTAGTATTTTTTGGTACGCATGAGGTAAGCGAATACTCATATACGTGCCAATAAGCTTGGAAATTTTGATTTTTTTGTGAAATAATTGCCAAATTCGTTAATCTTTGTCCTGAGTTGGTAGGAGTATTCCCATTTGAATGCTTTTTTCTACATTGATATAGTGATAAATTGGACCGATATTATATCGGAAATAAGTATTTATTGGATAAGAAGTTGGATGAATCACACCATTTAGGTACACAACTTTAATATTTAAAACAATTACTATATGGTATGTTCTTCAGATACCAGATTATACTGTTGATCGACTGATATCACTTCTGAAACAGCCTATGTTCATATTCTATTCTGTTGCTGCGATATTTTCCATTGCTTTCTGTTGGTACTTTGGAGATGTTGAAGTAGTTGGTACTATAAATGATATGCTATATTCCCATGGTGCGTCTATTATTTTATCATTCTGTTTGGTAGTTATGTGTTTCTAGAATATTGCGTCTAGCCTTTCTACATTTCGTTGTTTTACTTTGCCTCAGTAGATTATTAAACGTAAAAAAGGCTTTCTTACAATAATTTCTCTTGCAGCTCACCCACAACAGCATGCCACTTTGCATCCCGGCATTGCTCGCTTTTGCATTGCCGCGTTGTCTGGTATTACCGGTGGAAATGGAAATTTATTTGCAAAGGCAGTAGTGGAAGCAATTCATGCGGATGGAGGCAGTGTTTTGTATCGCTATGAATTCTACTTAATGGCCCTTTTTGTCATAATACTCTGCTTTTTACAAGCATTGTGTTTGACTATTGCCCTTGGAAGGTAGCAACATATGCGAGCGATTTGACAAAATTCCATAAAATCCGGATACGTTTACAAGTTGAACCGGAATCTATCATTTTTCCATATCTACGCGGTGCCTTTTTGCAATATTGTTTTGTTTTTTAATTTGTATATTTTCACGATAATTTATTTTGCATTGCTTGTACACCTTGTAGATATATTTCCTGAATTCTATCATATTTTTTCATGCTTGCAGATACGAGGCAAAGTTTGTCGTTCCTATGGTAAATGCTTGCTTGGTAGCCAGTGGGAGCACCGGTGGAATTTTACTCTTTCAGGAATACGGCGACTTAAAGGAATTCGACGTTTTATTCTTCTCCATTGGTGTATCTAGTGTCATTGGAGGAATTTTTATTCTTATGAAAGGCGATCAGATGACATTCTCAGAAGAAAATGCTAGTGTTGATGATGAACGGTAAACGCATAGCAGTATCTAGTAGATGTATAACCGCTACTATTTGCATTCGTTTTTTAACATTTCTTACAACGTTATTGCTGTTATGCGTTACTGTTAAATGTATCTTAAATGATTTAGTGCTTTATTAAATGCTTATCATAACTTGTTGGTCATGTTTTTGGTACGGGCAATAGCTTTGATATCGCATTTCAAAATTTTGATTTTCTTTTTCATTTCTTGTCCTAGTGCTAATCTAATTGCTTCGGAAGGATCTCACAACTATGATAAGGTCGTGTTACCTCTTGATTGTAGTAGCCGCAAATCTTCTCTACAGATCTCCGATGAATGTTCTGACGATTGTGATGATGTTCAGGCGTAAATAAAGTATTTTAAATGCTTTTAAAAAACTTTTATGTCAACTGTGTCTCCAGTGGATTTTTATTTTGTACTAACACGAAATGCTACATAAAACTGGGAACAAATCTAGCAGCTTTTGCTGTTTTTTAAGTATATTGAAATACTATAATCTTGGCCACCATTCGTTTAGCCTTTTATTGTAGCAATTGGGATGTACTGCTGCATTTCTTAACTTTATGTTAACTGGCATCTTCTCTCTTTAATGCTTTTTTCAAATTTATATACTGGGCCTAAATTGGAGCATTGAATTGCCGCATACATTTGTGAAAATTGAGGAAGTGTATTGGAAAATGCAAACAACCCCTTTATATAATTCTCGTCTTGTTTTATATGATTTGACTTTATTTTTTAAGTATTTTCTAAACTAGACTTTACTACGTTTCCATTGCAAATCCGGAAATTCTTATATTTTCTCTTCCTTGAGTAAGCGGCTCCTCGTCTGTGTTATTTTAGAAACATAGTTGAGAAATCTCATTCCATTACGATGTCTTGCAATTAGTAAAGCTGAGTATTTGCTGACGAAATATCTTTGTATAAAATTTGTGATTTTAATGATCTATCATTATTACTTGGATGAGTTAATAGCCTTTTATTTAAATCGATGAACAATCTGGATAGCAAGCATGTTCGTTTATCTCTTTTGAAAAAGCTCATTCATGTAAATTGGCCCAATAGTTTAACGCAAAGAGAGGAAAACAATTAGATGCTAAGGTATAAAAATCCATTGCATGCTACATTATCAGCTCTTTACTCTTGCAGTTTTCAAATTTTCGCTACTTATGGTAACTTCGTTTTCTTGGCCGTTTTAATGCCGTGAAACTGAGGCGAGAAATATCATATTTTGTCAGAATGCCCATTCTTTCTATAGTAGCTAAAGCATCGGTATTGAAAGGTCCATCATATCCGCTTTTAATAATAATTCACTGAGAATCGGTAATGTTTTGTTCGATGATATCTTTATGTGACAGTGTAAACTGTGTACAATTATGCTGTCATATTTTGTAGTGTTTCGTGTTGTAGTGCACTTGTTGCAAATGAATCATAACATCAGTTTTGCTTTAGCTTTTACTGGTATAATTTGCAAAAAAGGCTTTGCTTTGACGTAAAAGTCTGCAACCCAGCTTTAAGAAAATGTAATGGGACATATTTTATTCAGTGTTTGCTGCAATAGAGAACAAAATGGCTAAGGATTTGCAAGCATTATTCATGAGCATTACATTGCTTTTTGGTGAGGTATTTTTACATAGATTGGCCTTAGAGAAATAGCTTGGCATAAGAATAACTAAAATGAATGATAAGAATATCTATCGCTATAAATACGAAAAGAGTAGACTGTGATACATCTGCATTTTAAAACTGTTTGAATAATTTTGCGTGAGTTTTGATTCTTTTTAGTATTTACAAAATTTCGGATTCGGCTGGATTCAAGAAAAATCCTTGGTTATTTCACGAGGGAGCAAAAGAATTTATTAAAACACATTTCTAAAAAACGCGTTGCACTCATTTCGTGAAGCACGATTAAAGCAAATTATAATAAATAAGAAAAGATGACTTTGCTACATTACACAACATAGCCACATAGAATAAATTGCGACTTGCATGAACGGAATTTTTTCGCAGCGGCAAAATTTTTTATTGAATCAGAAAACTCGATGAATGCAACTGACAAAAGATTTTTCTTTAATTTATAATGAAGTTATAAAATAACAAAATACAACCCTAGCTATTTGCTACTATGATTAGAATTATAATCTTAAAATTAATTTGGAGCTGGATTTTTTGAAAAATTTAAGTTTAAACAAAATGTTTCAGAAGAATATCAACAAAATTATCTGTCTTTAATCAAATGCTATTCCAAAATGATGCTATGGGCTATGGAAACTAATACATTTCAGGTGTATAATTGTGCAAACGCTTACATTCGTATGATTTTCTGCGAAAACCATGCCTTCCCTATTTTATGTGACAATGAGTAGACGCCCTCTTCACGCATATAAATTATGCAAACAGATGCAATTTGAATAGTTTGCAACACAGGCTTTTTCTGATACCAGTTTACAATAGTAATGAATGTATGTGTCTTTCATTGCTTTGTCTCAGTTTTGTTTCCTATATTACGGAGTTGGCTTTTTCCGTCGACATTTCTTGCTTTCTGATAACGATTTCCAAATTTTTTATTGCCGGTTTCGAATTTTGTGCTACTATTTTCTTCTTCTCGATGGACCCTCTCTTTTTGCCTTTTTTCTTTACTTATGCCTGTAGACGAATTAAAAGTTCCTTTGGCTGTTGCACCATCAGTTTGTTTCGTAAAATGCTTTACGTCCCCATTGCTTTTTGCCTGGGAATATGCGGAGGGATAGCAATTACCTAATGCTGCATTCTTGAAGCATTCGTCCAATGGATTTGGGCGCATCCACGGGTACTGGGTACATGCACGATGACATTCAAAATGCACTAATGATATATTTATCTTTATAAATGCAACCAAGTAAAGGTCCTATTGTCTTTTGCTTTATCATTATTTGAACAAAGTGCCTTGCTTTTTATATATGCAACATGCAAGAGAGATTACATTTGCAATAGGGTCGTAATTTTGGGGGTAATTGATGTATGCGTTTGCGTTTGCTGCATTCCCATTAAAAGTCGATCCACCAGAACAATCGTAGCCGCCGCACGCGCTCGCAATAGTGTCAACGCCCGCAGTTAGTGATGTTCCCAACATATCGCATCCCAATAGATCTTCTGGGTTAGTGCAACGATATCTCCCAATCCACATTTTAATCTCTTTTTTACCAGGATAATATATATAGGTTCCAAAATTTGTTGTAGGTGGATCTGTTACTGCAAAGCAAGAATTAACGCCTAATCCAATTCAGCAGCAAGCTGTACTTTACTTTTGGAAAAGATCGTATGAGAAGATGTCTTACAGGATAGTTAAAAATGATAATAAACAGTTATTTATTTCGAAAAGCAGCTAGCAGGCTTGTAAAAATGAAATACAATGTATTACATACATTCAAAGTCATGATCAAGATTTTCATCCATTAATTTTTGGGGAAATTGAGGATCCTCTGGTAGGTCTTCTGTTCCCTATTTGCAAAAAACTGTTTGGTAATATCAAAATAGTTGTTTAAGGTGTCACTTTACAAGAAATGATTAAATTCCATATAGGCAATGTAAAACGAGCATTTGAAAGAAACTTTGTGTAAGAATTACGAGAACGTATCAAAATAGTTTGGTTTTTCTACTCGCTGCTAGTGAGATAGACCAAAAAGATTTTGTTATTTATCGTAGATAAATGCCGTTAGTCCCTTGCAGACACTTTTTATAGAAAAAAACTGAAACTTGAAGAATTCCTAGCAATTATTCATGCCACATGAAGCACTTTTGTATTGATATGAAAAATATGTAATGCACCAAATTTATTAGAAAGAAATTGTATAGAATACTCTTTATTACAAATTTCGCTTCTCATTTGTTACTGATATCTCATTGATGTAATTGCAGTGATAATCTTTCAGTCCTCATGAATCATGAAGACTTAGATAAATATTTCCCAAATTTACTTGAGTAGATTTTGGAATTCTTCGTCGTAATAAAATATTGAATCATTACAATTTCAGGCTAATTTGAAGTAAAAACTGAAAAATATTACGTACCTCTTTATATACTTTTGTAAACCTTTTCCATTGAAAATCTTCTGGCAAAACATGTGACTTCTCATTTGATCTTTCAATAATATTCCCCATTTTTTTTCAGTACTGTGCGTGTGATTACAGCTTGAAATATTCGGTTTCAGTCAAACAGCATTTTAACAATGTGAAAAAATACGAGGGAGAAATATTTAAAAGCACAGAAGTTTTGAGATAAGTGCAGCGAGTTGATTCATTAGTTGCTTATCCCTTTGATGAAAAAGTATGACTGAAAAAAAAGCTTATTCTGCTTCCGTCAAGTATTCCATTATACTGGAATTTGAACATTTTGATTTTCTCCAGTCGATCCTTTCTAGAAAAAGCATTCCAAAATAAGTAAACTGAATGAAAATAGTTACAAACTTAAAAAAAAATTTCGACCGAAAGAAATAACTTACTTTTGTATGATGTAACGATCATTAATTAGGACATGAAGCTTACGGTGTCAAAGCGAAATGCTATCAATAATTATCCGACGTAGTTGCTTTAGGAAGTAACTGCCTTGAAAAAAGTGAATTATTTTATCTCACGTATTGGCAGCTATAGGAATGATTCAAATGTTTAATTTCCTATTGGGAACTGTACACGCAAACAGTACGACCCGCTGATAGGCATTAATTAAAAGGCACTCAAAAATTTGCAATGTTTCAGTACATAATCCGAATGATGAATAGAGTGGAAACGCCACATTTTACCAGCTGGTAGCTTAGCATACGCTTTCTTGTTTTAGAAGAATGAAACCAGGCAGAAATCATAGTACCTATCTGAGAAAAGATTTAAACAATCTCCGTTAACAATTTACCTCTCACAACATTCATGCTACGTTTTTTCCCGGCATCTTCAGGTAGGGTTGGCATTAAATGAACTTGTACATGCTAGAAAGTAAGGCCTTATTTTCGATTTCGCGCTTCGCGTACAGTAAGGAACGTCGCAGCGCCTATTATCAATTCTCACATTAAATAGAAAAGATATCACGCAGTTATGGAACATGATTTTTAACAATATCTGAAACTACACCATTTTGTAGCAGCTCGCCATGACATCAGCAAATCGGGGGTAGCGCATACGCAAAAAATATGGAATATTTCGATAACGTTGTAGAGCTCAAAAGCAAGCGTTACAAGTATACTACTCCATTTTAAGACTATAAGCGAACCAAATTGGCTACTTGCGTCACTATTGACGCACCTCGCAAGGAAAGTTGAGATGATAAAATGGTAAGACGATTGGAAATATACTTTTAATACATACTATGTTGATTTTATTAGAAAGAGATATCAAAAATGTTCCAAACAGCTTTTTTTGTAGGAAATAATGCATAATTCTAATTCTTTTTGCAGTAGCAATAGTTTTTATGAAGTGTGTCTGTCGTGTTAATACAAAGTAGTAAGCGGTCTAGAAACAATGTCCCAGTCGAGAAAATCTACACTAGCGTTTGGAGTAGCATATACATTATTGAAGATACCACGGAAATGCACAAGCAAATCGCTGCAGCCAACTGTTAAATGATTTGGATACATAAATCACTAATTGTCTAGGTAATCCGCTGTGTATAATCAGATACAGATATGTATAGTAACTGAAACACTTTCCTTCGAAACAAGAATGTGAGGGAAATTTGCTGATTACGTTTTAAGCATTTAGACTCCAATAAAACAAACATGCTCTTGCCAGCAAGTCAACCATGCGATGACTCCCGGTTGAATTCTTATTAGAAGGTAGCAAAATTCAGTGGAGATCATTATCCACTCAAGAAAATTGCTGACAGAAAAATGCTACCAAATAGAATAAAAGCACAGCGAATGTATACAGTGCTCGTCAAAATTTTAATATCCCAAAATTGTTAGAGTAGTATAATAAGGTGGATTTTTAATAAAGTCCAGTATCCACGCAACTTACAGAAATACGATCTAGAAAGTAGCACAATGTAGAATTGAAAACACAGTTGGGGAAAAATAAAAAAAGGCTGCTCCCTGTATCAGTTACAAGAGACACTAGAGAATGCAGACTAAACGGTTTACAGATTATTAAAAGGGTAGTATGCAGAAGCAGCAATAAACAGTGAAAGCAGTCCCTTTTATGAATTTATCTCGACTGTTCCCGAAACGAATTAATAAAAAAAATTTCAGTAATGCTTTTGTTTATAATTTTGATTTGATACAAGCATTATACATGAAAAAAAAAAGCTTCAAGAAAATATGATGGTAGGCTTTCCCGGAGTAGCGATTGCATATTTAGAATCCATTGACAAACCGTCGTTCTCTTTAACTTCCTCTATTTCGACATCTAAAAGCAAAATGTACGAGAAAACCGGGGGGTAAAAATGAACGAAATGAGATAGTTTCAAGCAATAGCAACAAAGCAGATGAAACAATTTAACAGCTTCCTTCGTAGTATAAAAATTGGCGTACAGATGAAAAAGAAACGACACATGATGCGAGGTGTTACCCAAAAAACCAAAAATCACCTGGAAAAGTATGCAGTTGTCTAAATTCTTACCGTTTATTTCTAGTGATTGACAAATATAATATTTGAAATATTGGAAAAGAGATTCTTCATCAAATGGCAGTTCTTGTTCAAAAATTATTCTCCCGTGAACTGGATACTCCTCCTGAGATTACAAAATAAAATACAAACAGTCATGCTACCAATTTCTATGAATTTGGGTCAATAGATTAACACTCTCTGGCTCTGTATAGAAAGAATAACTGTACACAGAATAGTTGCAATCCGCTAATATACCTCTAAAAAAATTTCTAAAGGACTATACAATTAGTAGACTCTTAATTTAAAAGGTTACCTTAATCTGATAATTTGCAAATGACAGTGCCTGTTGTTCTATGGAAGACTCCCATTGAAATTCCTTAAGGTTTTGACGTACGAGCGCAATCACGTTTACGGGGAAGCTATCGTTATCGTCAAGAATAGTCAAAAGTATACTCAAAACCTTACGTTGCCAGGGTTGAAAGGATCTGCATATCAAAAATAGAAACCCAAAATCTATATATTCCTAGGCATGAAATCCCAAAATCTTAGAAAACAAGGTATTTCACTTTCTTTATCGGATTGCAGTAGAGCTTGACGAATCACGTATACAGTGCAAGGGAAGAGACAAGCGTATCCCCCTAAGTATTCCATCGAGGTATAGCTTACAGATATCACCTTCCAGAGGGAAAGAAGAGTACAACTACGGCTTTCATAGGTATGCAGGTTAAGTAAAAATATACATTTCAACAAAGACACTACATTTCCTTCCTAAAAAATAAAGAAAGAGAGAGAGAGAGTTTAGCAGCCCAAAAATAAAGAGAGAAAGAGAGAGAGAGTTTAGCAGCCCAAAAATAAAGAGAGAGAGAGAGAGTTTAGCAGCCCCAAAAAAAAGAGAATTTAGTAGCCCGCCTCTCAAGGTGATGCATTCGTATTGGATAGAAATCCTGTGATCCTAAGTTCTATTAAGTCCATCCTACGTCTTTTCCATGCATTGAAAGCTTTTTAGAGTCTATCTCATGTACTTTAGATGAAGAAAGAAACTACTTAAGGATGATGAATAGGTTTAGACAAGTCACTTCTCCCTACACCATAAAGATAGCCGTTGCAAGTGCATGAAAAAAGAAAAAATTTTCCCAGAATTTCTTGTCCTCCATGCCGGATCCTTCCCCCTTTATCATTTCTTCCCATCCCATACAAACGTTTTCCAGCTCTACTAGCACGCCTAACTCTTTTTTCTAGAAAGAATTTATTTCCTAGTCTATTCTTCCTACAAGTTAGGAGCCTTCTGAACGTACCGTGAAATCATAATACGTGCATGAGAGAACCCCTTGGGAGGCTGTATGTTCTGCGTAACATTTTTCTTGTTTTTTCGAGGGGTTAAGAGCTTCTCTTTTGCACGACGAAATTCTTCCACAACACGAATAATGCTTGAAAATTGCCTAAGGAAAGAATGGAGCAATAAAATACACAGGAGTACACCTACAGAAGCAATAAAAAGTAAAGAGAAGCACATGCCTAGTGCAGAGAGAGAACGCATCCACAATAGCCCTCAAATAGCTAGAAAAGAGTCTATCAAGAAACATAATACCCATAACCATTTATTTAAGAGAGAAATCCTTTATAAATAAAGTTTCTGGAGTCTGTTCGACGTTTTCTCTTTCATTTCATGTTTCTCAGCATACATTTTCAATATATGTGTCCATGTGCAAGATTTTTTATCCAAGAAATAAATAAATACGATCTTCTATAACCTATGCTTAACAGCATCCGCAGGCTCATCAAATACTGGCCATTTTTCATATACTATAGAGGTGGGTTTCTTCAATACAAAAGACCAAATATATTCACATAAATGGGGAGCAAAGGGAGAGAGAATAATTAATTGCGTATCTGTAATGTACACAGGGAGTTAAGAATTCGAATGGAGAAGGATACAGAAAGGTTTCTAAATAGAAGAGTAGTTCTTATTTTTTATGGAAATACATAAAAGATTCAAAGTGTTTCTGGAAATGAAAAATTTGAAATTTAGAGGGAGACAAACATTAGACGGTCAAGAAGAGAAGAGAAGCGGGTTAGGAATGCCCTACTTTTCTTTAGAAAAGATAAAGTTTCAAACAAAGTTATGCAAAAATCTTTTATTTTTTTAATAAAAGTTATTTTTAAACATATTAAAGAGTAAAGAAAAAGATAGACATACCAATTACGATAGAAAACATAAGCCAAGAGAAGTTGAGAGAGAGAGAGAGAGATGAGTTGAGAGAGAGAGAGAGATGAGTTGAGAGAGAGAGAGAGATGAGAGAGAGAGATGAGTTGAGAGAGATGAGTTGAGAGAGAGAGAGATGAGTTGAGAGAGAGAGAGATGAGTTGAGAGAGAGAGAGATGAGTTGAG
>JADAQX010001185.1:0-12054 GCA_015476325.1 Cardiosporidium cionae
GAGAGTAGAGAGAGAGTAGAGACAGAGAGTAGAGAGAGAGAGTAGAAAGAGATAGTAGAGAGAGAGAGAGTAGAGACAGAGAGTAGAGACAGAGAGTAGAGAGAGAGTAGAGAGAGAGAGAGAGTAGAGACAGAGAGTAGAGACAGAGAGTAGAGAGAGAGTAGAGAGAGAGTAGAGAGAGAGTAGAGACAGAGAGTAGAGAGAGAGTAGAGAGTAGAGACAGAGAGTAGGGAGTAGAGAGAGAGAGTAGAGAGCGAGTAGAGAGAGAGTAGAGAGAGAGAGAGAGTAGAGAGTAGAGAGAGAGAGTAGAGAGAGTAGAGAGCGAGTAGAGAGAGAGTAGAGAGCGAGTAGAGAGAGTAGAGAGTAGAGAGAGAGAGTAGAGAGCGAGTAGAGAGAGTAGAGAGTAGAGAGTAGAGAGAGAGAGTAGAGAGCGAGTAGAGAGTAGAGAGTAGAGAGAGAGTAGAGAGAGAGTAGAGAGAGTAGAGAGTAGAGACAGAGAGAGAGGTGGTAGGAGATGAGAGTATAATAGAAGAGATATAGAAATTCATAAATAAAAAGTATAATAGATAAGATATAGAAATGCATAATACATAAAAAAAAATATGAAAGAAAATTAACAAAATTTAAAACAGGATAAAAAGTATATATAACATTTTCTATAGATTCATTCCAAAGAAATTGATGAAAATATCCATTTTCAAGGGATCGTGGGACGGTTTCTATAAGAAAAAAATAAACAAAATAATAATACTAAGAAATCATATGAAGAAAATAGATACAACACAAGGAAATAAAAAGTAAAATTTTTATTTACAGAGAAACTAAAATTAAAAAAATGAATAAAAACTATATAACAAACCTTGATGATAATATGAAAAAGTATAACCAATTGAATAAAAGAGAGAACCATCCCAACAAACAGCAGCAATGCCACTGCGGCTATCCAAAGAATAGAAACAAGACAAAGAATCATTCTTTGATGGAATTTCCTTCAAAAATAAATATAAAAATGAAAAAAATTTATAATAGGTTACAATTTTTTGAATAATAAATGTACTGTGCTGTAAAATAGATATATATTTAAAAGATAGAAGAAAATAATTATAATAAAATACTAATTCAAAATATATCTATATATAATAAAAAACATATAAAGACTACTACTACTATTTTTTGAACTCTTTCTCTCTATAAAAATATTTCTCTCTCTCTTTATAACTCTCTCTATAAATATTTCTCTCTCTCTTTATAATTCTATATATAAATATTTCTCTTTCTCTCTCTCTCTAACTCTCTCTGTAAATCTCTCTCTCTCTCTAACTCTCTCTATATAATTAAAAAAAAATAAGGAATGCAAACAAAGTAAAATAAAGTAAGATTGACAGCAATTTTTTCAAATAAAATAGAAAAAAACACTCTCAATGTGTTACTTCTTACCAAATTCATATATTAAAAGAATAGAAAAAAAGAAACAAATTTCTCTTAAATGAAAACAGAAGGAACAAAAAAAATGAATGCAAAAAAAGAAAGCCTTCAAAATTTAGATAACAAATTAGAATGATTCTAAACTATATAATATTACTTCTATCTCTTTCCTACTTTGAATTTTTATTTCTTCACACTATTAATTTCATTATAAATTTAATTTCTTCTCACTTATGAAGTAACTTTCTTCATAAATAAATATCTTTTATTTTTTCATACTTTATTCCAAAGACAGTCTATACATTTTTTTTTGACAACTTTTCATACTTCAAATAATCCTATCTTTGTATCCATCAAAATAAATTAAAAAAATATTACGTCTAATATATTTCTTGGTAGGCCACATATTCGAATTTCGTTTTCTCCTTCGACATCGCAGAGAATACTTTCGTTACTTCCCCACAAATAGAGAGAAGAAGCCTTCATAGAAGATATCGTATTGAGGCTAACAAAGTAAAAAAAAGAGAAAAATTATATATATATAAAATCTATTTTAATGTATTTAATATATAAAAAAATATAAAATCTATTTTAATGTATTTTTAATATATAAAAAAATATAAAATCTATTTTAGTGTATTTAATATATAAAAAAATATAAAATCTATTTTAATGTATTTAATATATAAAAAAATATAAAATCTATTTTAATGTATTTTTAATATAAAAAAAAATATAAAACTACAAAAATTAAATGCATTTACTTTTAAAAAAATAGAAAATCTGTTAAATAAACTATATTATATTCTATTTAGACAAACTAGATATTTAAAAGAAAAATTTTTTGATAAAAATTATTTTTAATAAAAATAAAAAGGAAAGCCAGCCAATGACAAAATATTCGTTTAAAACTTAAAACAAAAATGCATCCAAAACTTGAAAGAAATACACAGAAAACAAACGATAACCCTCTCTTAACAAACCTAAATATAATAAAATGAGGAGCAGACCATAAACTCCAGCCTTCTGCATTGTAAGATCTATAAAATAAAATAAAACAAGATATCCTACAATACAAAGAGGATAGACATGCAAAAGTATATCCTATTTTTGCAACTCTTTTGAAGCATCTGTGTGTACCTTACATCATCGTCTCCCTCTCTTAATAAAATTATAAAAATATCTCCTCTACAGGTTAGAGAAATTAATGATTTTATGAAAGGAGACTTCATTTCTCATCCTTGAGAGGGTTAGACAAAACTCTACAACATTTTTCCATCACTATAAATATCAAAACAATGTTTCATCCATCAATATAAAGTGAATGGCTTAGAGTTGCATTCTTCCAACTTCTTCCAACTTTAAATGCCTCTCTTTCGTAATTCTTTTGCATTTCATTACATGTATCCACTTCCTTATCAAACCCATAACTATGTATAAAACTGTAGACCTCTCTATTTTTATAGAAAAACGTCAATCGAGTTTTCATTCTTAAAGAAATATACTTTCATAATCATTCGTAAGCCACCTCTATCCAAAATTATTTATATAAATCCTATATTAGATTCACGTTCAATAACTCTATCCAGAGCATTCGTTTAAGCTGGAATTCTCTACGTTTCATAGAATACATGACTGTAAAACTACTCTATAGTCCATCTACTGTAAAATCACTCTAATAAAAACTCTGAAATAGTTAAGAGAGAGGAGAGACTCTGCCTTCACAGCCAACCTTAAGCAAACATAGGCAGCAGAAACAGTATTACAAAATACATCTTCATGATAGAAAGAAGGTTGAGAAGGTGCCTCTGCACAGGTATAAGGCCAGCGAAATTTATTCCAAGTTTTGCATTCATCAGAGGAAAGAAGAGTAGAAAACTCTCTTTTTTTATCATTCGAAGGCAGGCATTCTGACAGAGAACGATCCACTAATACGCTGAAGAATACAAAATAGGAGGAAGAAATATAGAATACATTTGCACTCTCTATTGTAAGAAAATGTGTTGTAAACTAATGTATTAAAATTTTAGAGAAAGAAGAGTTTAAAAATAGATATAAAAATGAGGATCAAGAAAGGGTGCCTACGTAAACAAGAAAACGTAGAGAAACCGTAGAAATGAAAAGAAAGAAAGTAAAAATGTATAGAGAGTTCATTTCGTAGGCTTTCTTCCATAGTTAGTTATTTCTCCACTTGGTTGTATTCTTTTTTATTCTCCTCTAGTCATGATAGATTTTTTATTCTCCTCTAGTCATGATAGATTTTTTACGCATTTCTATGAGTATTTCCTTTGATTTAATGAAAAATTGAAACAAAATAAACACACAGATTGAAAAAATACTTCTTAAGATCTACTTTATGTTTTTAATAGTCTCAGCAAATACCAAAGAGTGCATTTTCATCATCATTATATATACTTTTTCTTGTAGGTAGATTTCTTATAGCTGTCTTGCTTTAAAACAATTTTCCACACCTTCTTTAGGAGGAATAAAAATACTTGAAATGAAAAAAATCACACAGAGCGTATCACGTAGGCACAGTTATTTGTGAAGGATATCAAAAATTTAAATATAGTTATACTCTGTACGTTTTTGATGTATATAAAAAGTATATACATAGAGAACTTCCTCGATTAAAATGTGATCAAAATTCTCTCCTTCTACATCCAAACTATTAGATAAAAGTATATAAAAATTTTACAATTCAAACACACAAAATTCACCCCCATTTTAACAATTCTTCTTCATAGCATTCTTCAATGTGGGCATCGGAGAGGGGCGTTGGCGCAGCGGTGGCTCGCAATTTTCTTGAAAGAGAGAATTTCTTCTCATTTAAATCCTCTTTAACAGCAAATTCTTCTCTTTGAATACTCCAAGGCTATAAAAAGAAAAAAAATTGTATAAAACATGAGAGAAAAAGAGAAAAATTACAGAATGAAACACATAGGGACCCACATATTTGTAAAAATAGGAATAAAATTGCATAGAGAGTATTAAAGGGTGTGATTTTTCACGTTTTTGAGTATAGTTACTTGAATAAAACAAATGGACCATCACTACAAATGAAGAGAAGAAATATATATATATATAATGCATAGAGCGAGCATTCAAAAAAATAAATGTGAAAGAGGGCCTTCCTTCACCTCGAGGAAAAATTGATAGCGTTCGATGGGCCTTCCATTTTCATCTGGAAGTTCCCAAGCAATCCGAAGCATGCCATTGCGTTCTCGTCTGTTATCCAATAAATAAAGAGTTTCTTGACTTATTTTCTTGCATAGTAAGAGATACTATCCAATAAAAAAGGATAACAAAAATGGAAAAAATTTGAAATTTTATAAGCAGAGCGATCGACACATTTTGTCTGGCTCAACAACAATAGATGGATACACACACTCCAAATACTAAAATAAAATATATTCCAGACAAAAAATAATACTAACTCCATATATATTTCGTGAGGAATAGCAAAATGTATCCCCTCTTCATTCAAATGATAAACTAGAGAATCACAGAAGCATTTTCAGAGGTGTTTTTAATTAATTGAAGGAAAAAGTACACAATGCAAGGCATAAATAATGAATATATAAGAGGCGATTCTCGTGTCCTATTGGTAGAAATTTTCATTAGAGAAGGTCTCCTAGTTTCCTACTTTCGATTTATATAATTCTTTTCTTTTTTTTTATTATAAAAAAAAAATTGAGGAAATAAAAAAATCTCACATTTAACAAACCTATTCATTGCAATACGTATCTCTTCATAGTCTGAATCGTACATTCTTTTATCATGTTTTTATTTAGTAAGTGATAGATAAAAAGCAGAGATAATAACTATGTGTGAAAGGAATGATAAAATCAAATGAAAAAGAAGAGGTATCCATAAAAATTGCATTTCATAAGAATAGGCACTATTTTAACTTAGAAAGAGAGAGGGAAGGTTAAAGCGTGTCTCCACAGTTTTTTAAACTTCATGGTATATGCAATGGAATATACAATGTAAAAAACTGTATAAAAATGCTTCAATCCTACGATAAATCGATGTATTTTCAAAACAGAAATTTCATCATTCAAGGAAATAAAAAGTTTTAGGATTTCATAAAAGTTTTAGAATCCCTCTGAAACACATCTAAAATATATACATTGCTGTACATCTTGCTCACTCCTATCCACTTGGTGGGTATGGAGTGCAGCTTTTCATTGCTTCACCTCTTTCCAGAAATATTTACGTTTCAGCCGCAATTCTACTCTCTTATTCTTTCCTTCAAATACTCTCCTACTCTCGATTTAAGAGCAACTAAGAAGAGATGTAAGCTGCCTATATCTCCTCCACCCAGTTTATCTCTTAGAAATAAAGTCAATGGCCATAATTTCTATGAGCTTACAGCCCTTCTATCCATCCCAAAAATAGGCAAAAATATCCCATGAAAAAAATCTATGAAACGTAAAATTAGGATAT
This sequence comes from Cardiosporidium cionae, assembly GCA_015476325.1. Classification (NCBI taxonomy): domain Eukaryota; phylum Apicomplexa; class Aconoidasida; order Nephromycida; genus Cardiosporidium; species Cardiosporidium cionae. The sequence goes on from JADAQX010001185.1 coordinate 5,875, forward strand.
AATCGACTATATAGAAGAAAATGGAATAATTTGAAAGGATTCCATTTTCCACAAGAATAGTGTATCAAAGCCTAGGAATATGGAAATATTTTGGAAAAAATGTTTACTTTGAAATCTTTAAATTCGAAATAGTTGAAGGGATATCCATAAACTCTGCGGTAACTTTTTCATTTTGTAATTTACAACGTAGAAACGTATATCTGCCAAATAGATGTACCACACAACAAAAGCTACAAAAAAATGTAAAGATTCAAGGACTATTTCTTTCATTGCCTATACGTGGAGAGTAAAATTGCGTTTATTTTATACACTTTTAAGCAGCAAGATATCTTCCTCAAATAGCTCAAATTGTTCATAGTTTACAATGGCATCATGGAAAGGAAAATCAAGTAAAAGAATTCCGGTTTTAACTCTTTTCAACATAACCTTGGATTGCTACACACTAGAATTTTGTTTTGGAGGAACTCTAGCAGACAAGGACTACTAAGAAAATATTTCTCATTTGGTACAATACAACGCTGCTTTACGATCAGAAAATACACAGGTTTTAAACCAATGCATTGCTTTTTCTCACTGATAAAGTATACCTCTCTGGCAGAGTTCCTATTTTATAAAACAGGCTGTAATTAAGCGAACGCTAAAAAGCTTGAACATGAAGATACAAATAACCAAAACAACTCAGGTGAGCTATTCTCCTTCATTATGCCAGAGAAAATTCATATCTCTTTCTTATACTGTGCTACTGTACCTCTTTCTCAGGACATTCAGGTTTGATATTTGTTCCTTTGCAATAGTAGGTAATTCCTTGACATGTTCTTTCACAGTTATAAAAAATTCGAATCTTCCTTTCGTTCCAACTGCCTGCTTTTTTGCTTTTAAAATGCGCGTTTTGACTAACAGCATATACATTGAAAGCAAAAACAGCCATTTCTAGCCTATTAATTTTTTGTAAATGCTTATAGTATAAGAAGAGATTCAAGTACTCTTCGAACTACTTTTCGTGCTTCTACCCATAGAAAACATCATACGCATGCGCTAAATTATCTCTACTTTTAATTACAAGGTACTATCTGCTAATCCTTACTTCAAAGCAAAATAAGAAATACTGAAGCCTCTTTATTATGTACTTTCCCGCCCTCGTAGCTCCTTGAAAACATCTCCTAAAGCACAGAATTCTGCCTTACCCAGCATAACACAGTTTCAGCTCAACAGTGCTGCATACTACCCCAGCAGTATTTGCATTTAACAACTCTAATAAGCACATTGGCAAGAACAGATTTTGTTTATAAGCCTTTTCAACGAAAAGCGAATCTCTTACTGGCTTCCTCTCGTATAATCTCTCGGCGATGAGGTCCATCAAATAAGGCATTTGAGGCAGGGAAAGTTAGCGTTTGCTCATGATGATTTTCTTGTTTCCTTAAAGTTTGTACAAATTGCACCATTTGCAAACGCGCGAATATTGCCACTGCTTCATCTTCTTCTGTTATCACACGTTTATTTCTCCACAACAGCTCTTCAAAAGTATTGCGCTTTCCATTTCCCGAAACGTATATGTTTCCTCCTTGTATTAAGTCTTGCGGGAGATCTATCTTGTTGCCCGCCATTCACAGAAATGCAGCAGATAACACTATCAACAAATATGGCAGAAGCGTTTGTTTACATTGCTTGGATGAATGAAACAAAAAAAGAAACTATGAAAAATATGATGGGTTAACACAAGTAAAGGGGTCCATATACCGAAAGTTGTATTTAGTAAACGTTTCCTCTTCATTCAGTAAAAAATTTTTAGTGACAGCAAGTAGAAATGCCTTGATGTTGCAAATACCATTATCTAGTGGTGTTTACCATTTGGGTAGATATTGCTGCATTGGTATAAGGGGGTAATGTTTAGTAAGAGGGGAAGAGGAAATGAAAAAAAATTTCAAAAAAGAAAGCAATATATCTCTCCGCTCCTTTCGTAAACGCATCATAAAGAGTTACAACGCGGATGGGAAAATTGTACTATGACATGCACGCCTCGAGCTCACAAATGCAATTACAGAGACTATAGCAAGTATGAAGGAAATGCGTAAGGCATTGAATGAGTAGTTGCAACGATTCTGAAAGTGTTATTTTGATGGGCAGATGCTACGTAAATTACCACTCTTGATGTCTGTTCCTGCTAAACAAACTCTGTCACGAGATTAAAGTATCTAAGCCTAAAAACCTGAATGGAGAATGTGCTATGCTACAATCATTTTAGCATGCTTTGTGCAAAGCAGTGCCTCCAGTAATTTCATTTGTTCTCTTTGTTTAACTTATCTTGCTTAGAGTTCGTTATAATATCGACATCGCCTGCTTGCGTGATCAAATTTTTCCTTCCCCTTGTATCATACAAAATACCATATGAACCCGCATCGGCTCCACTCGTCTTAATATCTCCCCTGTGGGCGATACCGATACCACCATAATGTATCTTACGGAATTCAATGATAATATACTAGAACAATGGTGGGGGTGCGCATCAAACCGTAAAGTAGTTCGTACTATGCTAATCTATATGTTTGCACTGATTTCACATTAAATAAAAAATTTCTCTTAAATCGACAACCTGAAATAGTTATATAAAACAGTGGAGTTACTAAAAGAAACTCCATATTTTAGTTGGGATTGCTAATATATGCTATTTTGAAGCTTCCTCTATTTCGTTGCGGTTTATTTGTTTTCTTTTGTTTCCAAGGAGCAGCAGCAAGCTCTTTCGTTTTTTGTTGTTTCTGTTCCATCATGGTACCAGCTGCTGCTGATATGTAAACAAGAGATTCGTGACTAGTAAGTGGAAATTTGCAATGATATAGCAGCTCGCACACACCTAACAACTCAACAGAAGCTCAAAAGTGTCACTACACAGCTTGAAAAAGTGAGTTAATTTAATTTTGTTTGTAATTAAATTAGTTTAGTGGATGATTCCCCGCACAGGGGAATATTTTCAAAGGTAAACATGATTAACTTGTAAAGAAATTGGCGCAATAGATGTAATCGCGGATGCCAGGCTTTAGCAGTTTTCCATCCATTCATGTAGTTTCTTTTGCAAACAGCGATTATATCTTAATTGTTAAGCGTAAAGCTTCACGGAAGAGCAAGTAAACGCTAAATTTTATGACTTCGGATGGTAGAAGTATGTCGTATGTAAAACTAAACACGTTCTGCAGCTATTGCAAGCTTTTTCACATTGAAATTATTCACATGAAGTAAATTTAACAATAACTGAATTTCGCCTAATTCGCAAACTTACTGTTAATGCTCCCTGCCAAACTCTAATTTTCTTTGCTTTGCAACTACAAAGATTCTCTTCACGACTCTTAAGTTGAAGATTTTAATAGAAAAGATTGCCAGTTGAGTCACAGATTAATGCTGTCAAACCAATTGGGGGTGATACTGATGCGGCTAAATAGTAAGTTGTCGGGTTTGCTGGTAGCATCGTCAACAGGCAAGCAGCAATCACTTAAGAAACTGTAATCATCTCTTTTCAATATTTTTATTTGTTCTTTCGCATTCTGAGCAACTAGGAACAATTGTCAATGTAATTGTATTAACGGCTAAAATTTATCATTATGGCTCCTGAATCTGAAGTAAACGAGAAGGTAGTATCGCCGTTACGAATACTGTCTCTTCAGTCACATGTGATTCGGGGATATGTCGGCAATAGGGCAGCTGCTTTCCCGTTGCAGCGACTTGGGCATCATGTTGACACTATTGATTCTGTTTCATTTGCCTCTATGTATATCCATGAAGGATTTTCGCGCTCAGGGGATGATTTGAATATCCTTTTAGAAGGTATTTTAAAAGCATTCTTCAAACCAACAGGTCGGTCTCAAAGTTGTGGCTCACCATTATGAACTCTTAAAGTAGCGATACGTTGTAATGAGAAACTTATGTACTGTCAAAAAAGCACCGTTAAACTTTATGCGCATACAATTAGCGTTGCCTTGATAGAAATTAATTTTAAAGTTTGCTTGTGATAATTTGATGATAACGCGCGTGTATGACGAGTACTCATTAGGTGGAGGCCATCCTGGTGCCAAGGTTGACGGAATCGGCTCCTTCATTGGTATGCCAAACGAAGGCGTAACTACGAGAATTGCTGCTGCCAATATAGGTTTGGATTATACTCATGTTTTGACGGGATATATTGGAGATCCTTCATTCCTGGCTAACGTTATCGAAATCGTAGCCGGTCTCAAGAATCCTGTATCCGCACATGGAAATAGAAAAGCACAAATTCCTTTATGGTTATGTGACCCTGTACTTGGCGACAATGATAAGCTTTATGTTTCTGAAGAATTATTGGCAATTTATAAGCAAAGAGCATTACCATATGCCGATATAATAACACCGAATCAATTTGAAGCTCAATGGTTATCAGGAATTAAAATACAGAATCTTCAAGATGCTCGGGCATGCATCAACAAATTACATGATGCTGGACCGCAGGTAGTAATTATAACATCGACTTCTGTTGTCGATGACCCTGGTTATCTTTATCTCATCGCATCACAAAGGGCCGGTTGTCATAATGGGTCAATTTCTAATTCCAGCAATTCTGGTAGTTCAAATTCTGCTGTTTCCATCCGATTCAAGGACCGAAAAGTATTTTTAGGAGGCACCGGTGACTTGATGTCAGCGTTACTCCTGCATTCATTGCAAAAATTCAGCTTAGCTAAGGCATGTGAAGTCGCTTTATCTACCGTGCAGGTCAGCACTGATTGGCCGTATGCTAACCTAGTCATTTTGTTTAATAATGCGATTCTTTAAGAACTACTGCATCTAGTGTTTGTGTTCCAAATATGTAGATTGCCTATCTTTAAAAGATTTGTAGATTTACTGCAATTACGTTCGTTTTTTGTCTTGATAAGACGTACTAAGAACTGACTTTTTTCAATGCATTATCTCATTTTCCCCAACAGGCAATTATGGAACATACACTAGCAGCGAAGGAACCGATGGAAACAATAGATGTTATTGGGGGCCAAAATTATATCGAAAACCCTCCACTTCCATATACTGCTAAAGAATTTGTTTAATGCTTGTCGTAGATTAAGTAATTTACTTTAAAATATTGCTTTATCCCTTCAATATAATAGTTTTTCTTTATGGTAATCATTTCTGCATTTAGTTCATTTTTTTCGTCGTTTTTTTGCGTTGTTATATTTTGAGCTATTCATTTATCGAATGAAATAATTTTTTGCTTTGTTGATATGGTGCGCTCTCGCTTTTGAATTTTTGTTTGCATCAAATATCTTGTTTTTGATGGAAAGATAAGTAACCATTTTTTCAGGTGCTTGATTATTTAAACCTTCCATCGCAATGTTTTCGTGCCAGTTAGTGTCTTCTTTAACCCTTTCACATCTATCCAATGCGAATTTAAGTAGCTTGAATCGTCAGCTTGTTCAAGTTGCTAGCATTACATTTAGAAATATCACACGATAAATTATTGCATTTTAAAGGAAGTTGGTGAGACAGCAGGAAGGAGAACTCCCCCGGGTAAGTAAGTGAATTTGCATACACCCGACGAGTATTCAATCCTGGCATCATAAATTACCTTTTCTTCTTGCTGTTGCTTGTAGTAGAATGCTAACAAACTTGGTGAGTCATTTCATCTATTAGTGGCTTACTCATGAGCGCAGCTGAGAAATAAGCAACGCAAGAGATTTTACATGTCCTTAAAAAAGAGTGGATAATCAACCTTGAATCATTTTTGCCATTAGTAGCATGCTGCAATCGAACCAGTATTTTAGTTTTTTCATTATTACCGACGTAGAATGAAAAATTTCTCTCTACATTCAGGTCTTTTCCTGCCCACTAAAGCTTTGTAAAATTCTTTTCCAATAACTGCAGCAGGTCAAACATTCAAAAATGATTCCTATAGAGTTTCACCTTAAATAGTGTTATTGTACCTTCTTAAGAACACATGGAACCATGTCCAACACACCGCATAGCCACTGGCCGGATCTTTCCCTATAATCTCCCCAATGTTGAACTTCGCTATTATATCATTTTGTGAACTTGTCATCACAATGGCATTATGTAACTTTCTGTGTACTGCCTCTATTGTACTGAAATCCAAAGGTTTTAAAAGCTGTAAATGCAAAACAACTTTTTGAATCGCCTAATGCACAATAAATTCTGCAGTGCGGTTTGATT
>JADAQX010000264.1:0-59974 GCA_015476325.1 Cardiosporidium cionae
AATGAGAGAATGGAGAGTAGAGTTCAGAGAAAAGGAAAGAATGAAGGAACAGCAAATGGCTATGAGAAGGAGAATTTTGAAAATGGCTTACATCCTTTAATTTTTAAAGATAGAGTTTGGAAGAAATGTTTCATGTTATTAAATATGGATTCGATTGAAATATTCAAACTCTTAAAATAAGGAGAACATTGCATTATTTTATTGAAAGAGATACTTATCTACTGGAATGGAAAAATTATTGAAAAATTACTGCACACACTCTGCATAGTCCAATTGGCTTTACAGAATCCTCATAAGTTTATTTTTAAAATCATATTCTGTTCTACTTTTAGAGGTTCCATGCATGAATTATTTTCCAAGTTCATTATATGTAAAGAAGAGAGGAGAAATATCTTCTTCAAATTGCTTCATGTCTATTGCCTTCAATTTTCTTTGCATTTTACAATCCTAACACCGCTGATAGACTCTCTTGTAAAAGTTGGATATTTTATGAATTTACTATTATTCTATGCTCTACTGAAATATTTTACTCTCTACGTGTATATTTGCGTTGTTTTTTACAGATTTCTTTGGCTTTTGACAACTTTTAAATGGAGAGATTCCCCTCTCTTTTTGGAATTGGATAGAAATCAACCTTTCACTGAAGAACAACGAAAAAGCATTCGAGATGTATTTGAGAGGTAAAGAGAGAGGGGGGAAGAGAGAAGGGGGGGAGAGAAGGGGTGTGGAGAGAAAGGACAGAGAGAGAGAGAAAGAGAAAGAGGGAGGGGAGATGAGGGAGAGGAGGGAGAGTAGAGAGAGAGTAGAGAGAGAGAGGATAGAGAGAGAGTAGAGAGTGGGGAATGAGAGCGGGTAGAGAGAGAGTAGAGAGAAAGGGGAGAGAGAGAGGGAGAAGAAAAAAGAGAAAGAAAAAAGGAGAAAAAAAAGAGAGAAAGAAATGAGGAAAAGAGAGAGAAAACTACTGTGTAAGGCTAAGTGTGTATATAAAAAATGCTCTTGCTTTAAGGTCACATTCGAATAAAAGTATACAAGGTGACCTACCTTGTTTTTGGATTGCTACCCCTATGGACCCTCGTGCTCTCTTCATTTCTCTTCCTTCCCCTACTGTATATGGACGTATCCTTTCTCTTGCTAGGTAAAGCCTGTGCTTTTATGGAAGTTTAGTGAAGCATGCAAGGATTCTAATAAATGAGAAAAGCTTTGTGAGATTGATAGAAATGTATCCAGCTGTTAGTTCTTATTCTTCTTAACACTCTAAAAGAATTGTAATAGATGTATATACCACTGAGGCATCCGTTATACTACATTTAGCCGTGTTTTATGAAAAAATGGGAGGCATGTCTATAGCCTTATTTGTTCGGTGATCTCGTATGGTTTTGTTTTGAAATAGTGGACATGAAGATGTAAAAGAGAGTTATTATTTAAGGACGTAGTTGTTGTAGGGAACCATACTATTAGTTCTAGAGATCCTGCTTGATCGTGCAAACATTAATTTTTGTTTGATTGTATTCAGATCTCACCTCAAGGTGGTGAAGGAAATTTTTTTGGCCACACACTATCAAATTAGGTATGTTTCACTCTATCCATGTAGTCTTTGTTTTTAATGAGAACCAATTCTATATATTTTTAAGGAAATACATACAGAGACAAAGCTTTGTGTTACTGACAAAAAACTTGTAAAATTTTATTTCTTTTTTCTGCTTTGTGACTAATGAAGTGGTCATGAATTCTCTTAGAATAAAATTACGTGCTGAAAGAGGAGGCTACTTACCTGATTTTGCTTTTTTTTCTCTTTACAATGGATTATTGCCTCTAAGAGCATTTCAATAGAAATTCCTCTCATTAGGCTGTCTATATGGGTTGAAATACAGCATATAGAATGCATAATTTACCGTTTGAACTGCAATCTCGTTCATGAATTTTATTAATTCTTGGTCTTCATAGTGTGATTTACTTTGTACTCTGATTTCCCATTTACGTGTGCCTCTCTTGCAGTGATTGGTACAAACTTTTTACTCCAGAAATGCAGTCATTTGATCTTCTCATTCGCCTTAAAACACCTCTCACTGACAATAATTCTCAACTTGCTCATTCTCTCTCTCGAATTATGGACCGCCGTTGTTCTATTCCTTCTCTGTCCAATACACTCTCAGCTTTACAGTTTTGTTTTAAAAGCTATATCACACAGCTGAAGCAACACATTGGGAATGTGAGTGTTATCTGCTATGATACTCTTGCGCAGCCGATACCGCATTTAGTAGGTGTAAAATTTATACCGAGTTGTTTTCTTCTCGCAGCCCTTTCACCCACAGCTGAAATTCCTCGTGTTATTGTTACACTACCCGAATTAAAACATAAAAATGAAAAAGCGGCTGATCAAGTAGAGGATTCGGATGATGAAACTACTCAAGTCAACTGTTTCATTAATAAAGAAGAGGGACAAGTCGTGACACTTCCTAACATAGCATTAATCGCACGCATTTGTCTTTCTTTAGGGAAAGATTTAGTAGATAAAGTTGAATTTTTGTAATGTCTGAACTCAAGTTTCCCTCTACCGGACATTTTATGGTTAAAAGTGATTTTCATCTATAGATCCCGCACTTAGGGGAAGTATTCATCTATAGTTTTTATCGCATGTACAGATGCATCGCTAATTTGATTAATAGCTTTTTTAAGTAAATTTTAGAACCACGGGTCGTATTACCGATGCTAACTGGAAACATTTAAAAGAAATTTTTTATCTAAGGTATTTCTTAATAAATTTATTCTGCTTTGCTACGAAGCCTCAAGAATTTCTGTGCTACTATTATTGAATTATCCTACTTTGTCATAAAGTTGCAGCCAAAACAACAGAATGATATCAGTATTTCCTATACAATAACTCGCGCAATTCGCGTTGTGGATGCCTTTGCATAAAAGTTAATTATATTCGTCTTGATTATTTTTCTGAGGGGAGAATATGCACACATTGACATGCACAATATTCAAGGCTGTGTTCGCGTAATGCTGTATAGTGAGTGATCATCCGTCCATCTTTTGGATTTTATGGTTGAAAAGAATTACATTATTATGTGTTTGTTACATTGCAGTACTTTGCTAACATTTTACATGAATATTGCCAATGAATCTTCCAGATGGCACATAGCTTAATAACTTCACACAAACAACAAATCAATAGTTATTACTCGGAAATACATTTGGCATACGAGATCATTTGAATATTGGGAAATTTGTTCAAAATTAAACGTTAACTAATACAATGTGTAGAGAGAGTTTTTGTTCGAGCATATTTGCTGCGCTGTCCTGTGACAGAAATAGAGATATTTTTATTTTCGTAGATCGATCAATTCATGCAATGGATAAGTCAGTTACTCATTCTTTCTCGAGCGGTAAAAGTTTTCCATGTTTGCAACTATGCAAATACCGTGAAGTTTAGTCAATCAATCTTAATTTTTTCTGTGGTAGCAGCATTTCAATAGTATAACAAAAGAACACATCACACTGTAATACTAATGTACCCATTGAATGATTGAGATTTACAAGACTAGATTGCTCTGTGTTTAGAGTGAAAAAATTGGTCGCGTTGCTTCAAAGTCATTCTTTGCATTGTTTTCTTCAGTACGTACGTAAACGGACATAAGCTGCAATCCATAAGTTAGCGCAGGCAACTTGAATGGCACGTGTAATAACTTCATCCAAATAATAAAATACAAGGATACAATTCAACAATTGCAACTATCAGCTTGCTATATTCACTAAAAATTTCTCCCTCATATGATTTTATTCAACACACTAGGCCTTGCAGAGAACTAGCGGCAGATCTTTCAAACACCGTGGCGGGGCAGTGGAGCGAGGGGGGGATATGCTAACTAGCACGTTTCTGCTGTTTCACCTCACCCATTGCAATCCTTAACGCCTGAACGGGAGGGGCGGAAATGAAAATAGAAAGCGCATGAAATGCATTCTTCTTGATTTCTTGTCCATCAGCGTACAGATTTCTGTTTTGCCTACGCTTTTCTGTTAAATTTTCTTTTCATCTTCCGCATTCTCTATTTGTGTCATTGCTCCCTCTTCCTGCAATATTTGTTTTCACTACAAGTTGCTCTTCTTTTTGTTACTGTATTTTCGCTATCTTTCGTACCCCCTGTGTGCATACTCGCCTCTTTGTCCCAGCGATTGAACAACCAGAGGAAACCAATTGTTTTCATACCTGACTGCTTTCAGTTATTTCTGAATTTTCTTTGATTTAAACTTTTCTTCTTATTTTATTACTTTCTGCAATATTGTAATTTCAGTTTTCTCAACTACAGCAAGATGTCAAGCTCAAATGATTCGCTTGCGAAATGCAGTAAACTTTGCAGTTATGCAGCGCTGCTCCTCTTTGACGAGCAATTAGACATTACAGCTGATAATATTATGAAGCTTGTAAAAGCTTCCAATAATACTATCCCTCCCTTTCTTTCGTCACTTTTCGTTGATGCGCTTGCTGGTGTTGATATCAAGTATGATCGTTGATATAGTAACCATTTTTCTTTTCTTCTTGTACTTTGCATACGTTTGTGTAAGCTTTAACCCTCACCGTTGAGAATAGTTTGGGAAATCTGTTTACAGTGATTTGGATTGTTGCTATCGCTTTTGAATGTAGTGTTATAGTACCGTGTGGGAGTTTTCATTATTTTTTTTTTCGGAACTATTTTTCTCTTTTGGCTAGTAGCGACAGCTTTTAAATTGCGTCAGTGCGTTACCTTTTTTCAGACAAATTTTACTATCTGCTTCCACGGTGTCAGCTGCACCAGTATCTGCAGCACCCGTTGCTGCAGATGTGGTCGAGCAAACTGCGGCTGTCGAAGAAGCTGCAGAAGATGACGGTGATTCATCAAGCGATGAGATGGGAGACCTTGGATTTTCTTTATTTGATTAAACTTAGTCTCTTGCGTTTTAAACATATGGTTATCCTTTCTATTTTTCTGAATGGTCACTTGAATACTTCTATTTTTCGAACAATCATAAAAGTACATCTCCCGAGTTTCCTACCTGGTACTTAAAAGAATACTTTGCATCGTTTTTTACGTGAAGCTTATTTTTTAGCTTTTTAAAAAACGAACGAACTATATAGTGGGGTTAAAAACTTATTATTGTGAACTGCTAGAGAAATAAAACTTTGATGTCATGAAATTATGTAACTGCATTAAATGCTTTGACCATGACGAGAGAACAAATAATGAATACATTGCCTTTACATTGCTCTTAAAAGTTACACAGTCGTACCCACCATTACATTGTTTTTAGTCAGTTATTAAAAAGGTTGTACGAAGAAAAAGAATTATTAAAGTTCTTTCACAGAATCAATAGTATCTTTAATATAGCTGTACTTCCTCTGCTCATCTAACTTGCGCCAATAACTTCGTTGTATTGCAAACGCGATATACCCAAATTGTTTTAGATGCTGTACTTGGAGTAGTGCTCCCCCGCATGGCTCCAAAGAATTATGAGAGCATTGCGCCACTACGAGAAGTACTTTGCGATCTAGATCTTCCCCTTTCAATACGATATCGAGTTCATAGGGGCCATCAATCTGTAACACGGGTAGAAAAATATTGGGGATGCATATATTCCTTACTGTTGACGCTTCCCGTCGCTGAAAAATTTTGTATACAGCTGATGTAGAAGCAGATTTCTTAACAAGAAGACTTGTGTATGTTTCAAAAATTCACCCGTTTCATCAAGTACCTGTTCATTTAGACAATGCTCTATGTTTTGCTGCTTGAGAATATTCGAAATTTCAAAAACTTCCTGTGGAAAAGGCGCACCGTACCCTCCACGTTGCAAGCACCAAGCACGCAATCCTGAAATAAAGGTGCTTAGTACTATTTGAGTAATCTGAATTCTTTCCTCAAAATCTCGTACGAGCAGTGGATACAAAGCAAAAATCACGTTCAGTTTTTACTCGCATTAGACACTTCTGACCCTCTCTCTAGGTACGTACCTTCGTTAACACAACGAAGTGGCATATTGTGAGGTAGCCATGGGAATTGAAGTATATGGCACATCCAAATCTGAAACAAGGTCACTTTCAAAGATTCCCATTCTTTGCCGTAACCAATCTTACGGTAAAGAAATGACAATAGATACGTATGTTGATCTGAAAAATAAAGACAAACCATGTACAATTATTCAAAAACATTTGTGTTTCGAGTATTTCGCTTATGTGCTATCTACCTACTTATAGCAGCACGACAGAAATGAATAGCACTCGTAGAAAAAGGACTGAGATAGGTTAATCCATAGATGCATCTCTAAAGAAAAAAATCAAGAAAGCAATCACATTGATTTTCAATATTTCAAAGTTGTTTTTGCTTCAAAAGTAGATCAGTAAAGGCCACAATTACACACCTGCCAATCCAATGGCGCTCATAGCGAAAACAGCTTGAGTGGCTGACTTCTCCGATATTTCGTCAATATAATCTTCTAAGTACAAAAGAATTGCACCGCATAAGGCAGACACAGGGTCCTCTACCAGGTTCATTCGCATATCTACAGTTGAAATTCTTCCAAAATACGTGCAAGCTTCCAAAATTTCACATAGGTTATCAGGGGTTAGTGCGCTGCATTTTTGACGAAGATTAAATGCCGTCATCACATAGGGATAGAGTCTGTCGCATAATACAACTATAGCCCGCGGGAATTTAAGAGCAACTCTACGAAACGAGCAAATACAAGCAGCAATTTCGTTTATCTCAAAGTTCCCACTATGGCTTACTAGAATATCTGCTATCAATGTCAAAACAGAGTCACCATAAAAAGTATACAGAGAATGCGCCGTAATAGCCTTGGCAATGCTTGTAAAATCTGAAGGGGTGAAATAGCTAAATGGGTTACCGCTATTGCGATAGTCACTAGCATAGAAAGAGATCATTTTCTCGCATGTTTCAAAAAATGATCTGTTGAATATTTCTAGAGACCCAAATAAATTTGCTGCATTAACTAATAATTTCGGATAGAAAGATGAACTTAATGCTACTGTCATAATAGATGAAGTATCGACGTTCTCCACGTTTTCTGAAGGCCTTAGAGTGTTGCATACAGCAGAGAGAGATACAACACCGGACATTTTGTCAGCGCAAAGCCCAGTATCCATTTCTACTTCTAATTTTTTAAATTCTCTTATTAAAAGAGAAGCACATCGATCATAAAATGGGATTTGGATATATCCCGCCCATAAATACACTTCTGCACACTTTATAAGTAAATCAAACAAATCCTTTCTATTGTACAATCCATTTTTTGAAGTATTTGATTCCTCTACGACATCGAATTGCTGCTCCATTTCATCTTTAGAAAAATCAATGAGCTGAGAAGATTTTTCCAATAAAGGTCGAATATATGCACTTAATATTTGAAAATGTTTGTGTTGGAGAATTCTAAGTGAAGTCACAACCACTGCCAGGGATTCGAAATCCAAGTAAGAGCGATACTTGTGCAAATCTTGCAACAGTAAATCATATCTGTGCACAAGAAGCTAAGGAAAACTAAAGAAGAAAACAAAGTTTTACTAACATCCCAAAATTATTAGAACCTTTAATATTGACAAAAATATTTGACGCAACAAACACATGCAGTGTCCAGGGTTTACAACATTTTGAAATGATTCTTACCGCTCATCGCGAATTATCCACTCAGCCATGCTACGACCATGATGAATTCCAGCGAGATCTTCTTTCCACATTTCAGTTATTGCTGGGATTTCACGATACATTTCAGAAAAACCTTCGTATGGTTTATTGGGAACAGTGTAAGGGAGAGAATTAACCTTAGAGAGTAGGGAAGTAGAAAATTCAGGCTCATTGTTCTGTAACGTAAGCAAGTCTTTCGCTACTAATTTATTTACAGCATCTCCTTCTGCTATCTCAGCAAGCATTCGTAGTAGCGTGACAAGATTTTGAACAAAAAACACTCCTGCAATTTAACACAGAAACATTGTTTTGTTCAGAACTAGGAAGATTAAACAACAGTGGGTGCAGAACATAACATTCTTGTACGCAAGAATTTCTTAAACATTTCCACATAGCTTATTCTATACATTGCAGTAAATAAATATTACTTTTATTGATTGTATTGCTCATTACATGCTAGTACAGGATGCATATAACGTAGAATTGGATGTATAGTGTCTCCTAGAGGACTTGAAAACAACTCTTTTTTTTTTATCGACCAAAGTATAACCAAAGAAACTTACCACGATGAGTTACCATTAATGTTAAAAGGGCTTCAGGATCAGTTTCTTTTAGAAGCAGCTGTTCCATTCGTGCGCAAATCTCGTTTACATAGAGTTTAGCAGGAAATGCGCTGTCACTTTGCTTTTCTACGGGTAGAGGAGTAGAAGAACAGAACGAAACTCCCAGCCAATAAGTTCTCGGAAAGAAATGTTTTAAGTGGTTGGAGTCCCATTGTAGCACTGACAAGTAACATTTGTAAGGCGAAGTAATAGAAACGGGAGAGCGCACGATACAGCCGCAGAGCCGAGGCATGAATTTTAGCGCCGTCCTCATCGAGGACGTCGAAGAATTACTGCAAGGCGGCTTTTGTCATGTATTTACCAAAACAAATGAGAAGAGATTGCAATGCGGAACAAAAACAATGATTTATAGTGCTCTATGAAGCCTTCGTTTTAAAGTTGATGGCATGACGAAGTACACACCAAGTGCATGCGTGACTCGTTAACACTTTTTAGTAGCGGAAGAAAGGTTCTAGCCTAACTAGAAAGTAATGGGTATTAAGAAACCAGTTTATCTGTTTTGTATTGAATCATGAGAGCCCATCCTGTTAACAGTATGTAGGTATTTTCGGTTGATTTTTCCTCAAGATTGACCAAAAAAACTCGAGGTATATTGAGAAAATGTATCGCTGTTTGATAGGATGTCTATACAACACCTTGTCTATGACTTTTAAAGGCAAGCTGCAGCTTCACTGCACCGCGAGTTAACCAATTGCAAATATATTGCACAACAGCTGCTCGTCCTCACCTACGAAACGTACTCAAAAGTAACAGATTGAAGTGGTGTGTCTGCCGATCCTTGTGCGAGAAAAAATTCCTCGTGGGGTTGATTACCAACCTCATTTAATTTATCTTCCTATTTTGACTTTTTATAATACTTTTCTCTGATGAGAACTTCCCTCTGATGAGAACTTCCCTCTGATTTAGTTTCAATCACCTAACTTAGTCTTCTTTTATATTTTAAATATTTATTTTGTTTTATTAGGAGAATAGCAGTTCATTTATAATACTTTGAATTAAATCGGTTATAATAAAAGAGTTAAATGTTAAATTTATATTACATAAAATGTTTAAACTATATATTCTCAATTTTCATACCAATTGCCATTTCTCTTCTGCCGAGAATACTTGAACTTTTCAATAGTAGGCCGAATTTGGGAACTGAAGATCAAAAATGACTGTCACAATACGATGCACCTACCTCTAACAGTAGCGTTTGGATGGGAATGTTTGTAGACCACTACCCAAAAGACTTCTTCTAAAAAAAATGCCAAGTTTTGTTAATTGCAGTAAAACCTTGCTATGAAATTTTAAAAAGTATAATGTATATCGAGTACATTTTTATATGAAAATAAATAATTAATTTGTTGTGCCTGCATAGAAATACAACCAAGAGGAAACTAAAGTATTTTTTTCTTGCAAACAGGCAAAAGAAAGCAAAGGGTTCTACTTTTGGTTATTCCCAATTTCGTAGCCTAACTGCAGATTAACGGCAAAAATGTTGCACAAGAAATCGATGAAAAACTTCAGGAGTTTCAAGACGATGTGCCCTTAGTCATGGAAATTTGTTTTACCTATTAGTTTTTAATTTGATTTGCTATTACTACATTAAATATGCTTTTACCCTCTTATTATCAAAGGTGGAAAACGTGGGTGTCTGTACAATAGTTAGCTGTTACATTTTTTCCAATCAATACCTCGATTCCGGCTGAGTATTTCTCACTTTTTTTTGTAAAGAAGTGAACTATTTAATCAAAACGAGTTCTTTTTTATGTTTACTTATGAGTTGTCTTACTATAACAAGAAATTTACGAGCAAGCTATATCTACAGAAAAGGAATAATACTAGGAGAACAAGAGAAATGTACAAATAATAATTAACCACCTTCCTCAATTTTCTGCCTACCACGAAAAGGATTTGAAAAAGAAACATAGCCTGGTTGGAAAAGGTTCATTACTCTTTTTTCGTTCTCTTTTTAAGTGCTTGGGGGGCTATGCTAATGGTTTAAGCGTGTTATGGGAACCATTTCGGCAATTGCTATTAATGCTCCTGCTGCCGCATGTTACGAAGAATATCTATGCGAGGCAGATGCGGTTACAATTTCATATTTTATATATTTTTAAATAAGGCAATGAAAGAAAAAAAAAAAGAAAAAACATCAAAATACTAGAATGAAAAGGCTAGTTGCCCTAATTAATCATTAACACATAGGGTTATAGGAAACGTAACTCAACATAACAGAAACATATAGTGCGTCTAGTGTCACGTTTATTCCCGTGTTACAAATGGCAGCCCGATAAAACCGGAATGACGCGACACTTGTCATTTAGGCATGGACTAACTCTTATTTTACTGAAAACTTAACTTTCAAAAAATCTTAACTTTTTACATTTCCGAATATCTAAAAATAGCTGGTAGCAGTATTTTTTTAGTAATGGAAACTCTATCAAATTATGTGTCCTCCTCAAGGACAAGTGTACTTGTGATAAATAGAATGGGGTTAAATATAAAACTAAGAATGATAGCACGGCTAACAACAGTATCGTTGAATATTATTTTTAAATGTACCTAGTTGTACAGTTTACATCTGATATTGAGCATAGAAACTTTTCAAGGATTCTCTTTTGTTAAATTTAAAGTAAATTGAGTATTGTACATTCTATAAAATAAAGAAGGCAAACTAAGAATACGTAGTTCTTGTTGTTTGCAGATAACTTCATTCTGGAAGCGTAAACAACACAAATTAGTGGAAGACTATTCTTTCTATTTATCATAGAAAAATCATGCAAGCTCGTATATGCTAATAGCATTCTTTTAAAAAGCAGTGTCTGAGAATAAGAGTATAAATACTCGCAATGAACAACATGATTGAATGTGAATGAAAAGTTCTGCCAGACGCGATGCACTACATACGTGAGCATAAATTAGTCAATGTTGTTCTTTGTTATAGCTACATCTAAGATGCTACAACATACATACTGTTAATATCTTTTAAAAGAAAACTCTGCCTTGGGACTCTGAGAAAGAAAAAACTCTAACATGGTGATTTATGTGTGTAATAAAAGAATTTGTAGCAAAAGCTTGCTAAACGTGGACTTAAATTTAAAAAAGCCCCTAAAAAATTAAGTGATAGCCTTACAATATGACAATAGAATTGTTTTTGTGTTACAATTGCGGAACTCTCCTCGTGAAAAATCATTCAGAGTGTTTGTTTTCAACGAATATACTTGCAATAACATTAAGCAAAGAAACTTATTGCGTCTTTTCAGTTTACTCTGGTTTCATCTTTTCAAGAAAAGCTAATATGCCTTTTATGCTTTTTATTGATATGATTAATACTTGGTAGTTATGCAACATAGATGCTGCAGCTTTTCAAGCTTGAGTTATATCTTCTACGCAATTTGTGCTTCCAGGTGAAATCAGACTAATTTTTGTATTTATTGTACTCCAATTAAGTTCCATTGTCACGGTTAATATACAGAAATTGTGAATCTATTAAATTTCTTATTTTTTAACTTGACAAACCATGCCTTCTTGCTATGAGAAGTAACCAGGAAGCGGATATTAATAAATAACAGCTCCAAAGTGTGTTTTTACATTATGATGCTCAAGATTTTCACAAGTAAAAATTTCATGTATGTATTTAAAGGAATATAATATTTTTACCGATGAGTTCAAGAAGGGATTAATGCATACTTTCTGTTCCATGATTGCATTGATCTTTCTAAATATAGTTTACATACCATTCCATGCAAATGATTGGAATACTTTAGGATATAGTTACCTAAATTTTTCTGGTATCATTTTGAAAAAAGTTTTAGATTAGCTTCATTCAATTTTTTAAAATGCACAATAAAAATGCCAAAATCATATTAAATGATGTGGTTATTTCTAAAATAGAATAATTTTAGATTCACATTCCATTGTTCCTTAAAAATAAATGTTACATATGTATATGTTTTGCATGTTTTTATACAAGTCGCTCCGCTACAGAGATTTTTTATTCTATCAAGTCTTGTTGCAAAACTGTGCAACATTAAGCAAGTCATAACCATTGGGATATGAAAATTAAAAAATAAAAGTATGATTTCGTTACTTTAAAGTTAATATGGTAATTATTTGCTTTTGTTTGTGTGATCTTCATCTTGGTGATTCGAATTGCACGGAGATACTTCTATGTTTTGTTACCTAATAAATCCCTGAAGTAAAAGACTATGTTGCTAAACAGCTCTCCAAATATAAAAAAAAATCCAGCATAGTAAGTTGTAGCCTTTTGGGGGAAAAAAGGCAAAGCGATGCGTAATTTTGATTTTATTTCTTCATTAGCAAAGAATTTCATGAAATGCTTTTTTAGATGTGTGGGTATCTAATAGATATATCTTTGTTTGGTAATTTAGTTTCTTACAGTGGAAATGATTGTGATGATTGTTAGGCTTGTGAAAACTAAAGTGGTTCCCATCTCAATTTCTAGTACGAAACTTTTGAGCAAGAACAACAAAAGCACTTTGCTACCATATAGCAGCTCAAGTGATACTAGTTTAAATTTATTGATTTGTGCAATTAAAGCATGGCAATGAAAGCCCATGCTTCTTTCGCAAAATGGAAGGATCAAATGGTTACAACTGATACACATCATTTTAGTAACAGCACAACGAGGGCTACTAATTTTACAACAAGATACCCAATCCTTTCAGTCGATCAATTAAAGCATATAAAGGTGGCAGTATTTACTTTTGATCCTGCACATTTTTGTATAGAAGTGGTCTAATATGTGGTAGCAAAACATATGAATCTCAAGATTTGAACAAGAATAATTATAAAAAATATTTTTAATTTTGTTACTTTTTAATTTTTAATTATTTTAGTTAAATTTCAAATAAGCACTTATACATAACACAAAAAAAACATACATGCTTTGAAATAATGATAAAAACAAATTGAACAGTAGTCACAGTTGCTCTTACACCACAACATCATCTTTTTACAAAATTCCCTGTTGACCTATTTCCAGCAGTGCAGAGAAAGTTGTCAAATAGCAATTAAATTAATGTGTTTCGACGCAGGGAATTATAAGCGATGATAAAAATGGGAAAGAGTCACAGTATAATAATTCTGTTTTACCAAATAAAACAAGACGTGCAAGTGACATGGTGGCATTTCAATGATTTTGTTTCAATTAATTTCTCCAAAAAGTATATAGCTACTGTTAGAATTATTGCATTAAATTACATATCAAGAAATATGCGTTTTAACGTACGTAAATTAGCTCTTGGAATATAAACATTTAAAGCCGAAGAACGCAGCAAATGACATTTATTCAAAATCTCGTGATACATTAGAAAGGCAAACGAGGCAAGATTCTTGCATTAATAATTCTGTGAGTTTGAACATAATAGTATACCGCACTATTCATAAAATTTATGAAAAAATGAGTGAAACTGACAATTCATTGTTGGAATTTATACTATATTGACTTTTTTTAGTAGTGAACACAGTAAAGCTTCACTCGGCAAAAAATTTTGTCATGGTATAGATGGTGCTTTTTTGCATAATGCCACGACAGACCAAAAATATGACAATGGAAGAAATGGATATAGTGAAGCAAATCAATGAACTGGCATTGCATTCACAAATTGCACAAGATTTACAGAATCAAATAGAAGACAAATGGTATAATGGTCACTAAATTTAGTAAATACGTTTCAACACTATTTCAAAGCTTATATGTTGAGGCAAAAATTTTTAAACTTTGTCGAGAAAAATGCACAATATCTTTCTGTTACATTAGCATGTAACGTAACATTTTCTGCAAAGTTGTCTTAGCAATAGTAGCAAACTTTTTTATATTAGAGAGAAATAGCTGCTTTAAGTCACAATAGATTGTTTTGGGATTTTACCTCTCTTTTCAAGTCGGTCTAAGGCACTGATAATAAATCAAGAAAAAGAAATTGACGATGCTATTTTGGATTTCCATCAACAAGAGCTAGTAAAAATTCAGAATCGGGAAATTCTACATGCCAAAAAGCAACGAGACGGAGCGAAAGAATTACAAAGGCAAATCATTGAAAGAAATGTAAAACGAAAACTAAAAAAATACAGCTTAATATTTTAAAGTTAACGTGACAACCTTGTTTAAAGATTTTAGTGTTTACAATATATAAATATCACTTGAATGTCGCTATTAATAGTACTCATATTTATTTGTATTATTATGGAGCAGAACATTGTCGTATCAATGATAAAAGTTGCTTTAATAAAATTCCAAAAAGGAAAATATTGGATTCTTGTTTTTAGCTGTGAATTTTCTTATCTTGTAAAAAATCTATTCAGGAAAAACGGCTAGATGACAGCTTGACAAAGAAACATGAAGCAGACCAAGTGAAACGAGAGATAGAACAGTTAAAACAAATAGAAAATGAAAAGAGGGAACAAAAAAAACAAATATTGCAAGATGTAGCAAATTCTATAAAAGAAGCAAATGCATTAGCATTAAAAGGCAAGAACATTAATTGCTGTTATTTCCGCTATTAATGAAATGTGATTGCTACTTCTTTTCATTGAAGGGATCCATTTTAGCATTAACTAATAAAAATTACCGTAATTTTCCTTGCACATTGCAGCCAAAAATGAAGAAGCAACTCGGGAGAAAAGAGAACTTGCCAGGTATTTCAATACAGCAAAAGCACAGACTTGTGTTTCAGTGTATTCTTCATCCGTGTGCAAACACATATTTTTACCCCAGAAAAATGTTTATCGAATAAGTTTTATTTTTACTTTCCTTCCATGTTAATCAACCTATGTATGCATTAAAGTATTCAAGAGCATATTGAAAAAGTTGATAGAACCCAGGAAGAGCAAAAGGAAAAGCGAAGAATTTATCTTGAGCAACTTCACGAAATTGATTGCCATCGAGAGCAAAACCGGAGAGAAGATCAAACTGAGCGATTTGCTGAAATAAAAGAAACACGGTAGAATATATTCGGGAATTAGTAGCTATTTTTATTTTGGGTCCCTTTATACAGATTCGTTGAGTAGCTACAGGAATCTTATAATACAAAAAAGTAGCTAGTACAAGTATACCAACTTATTAGCTGTTAATATCAAAATAATGAAAAAATTAAAAGAATTGCAGAGCATCAAATGAATAATTTTATGAGCAGATTACTAGAAAAAATGGAAGAGCAAATTGTGGAAAAAGAAAAAAAACAAAACGAGAAGCTGAAAAAAGCAATAGAAAGCTTTAAGCATGGTAACCGTGAGCAACTGGTAAAAACGTCAGTGGATTTCATCCAGTGTAAAAATATTTTTAATCAAGTTCAATGAAACTTCATCGAGGAAAAACTTCTTTTTTATGCTTGTTCTTTTTATTAGGAATTTAAAAATAAAAAGAAAGCAGAAAAACGTTTACGAGAGAAATTGTATGAAGAGCATGCAGCAGCGATTCAACTGCAGCAGGTGCGATAGGCTTTGCGTCGGAATAATTCATACTGAAAAAATTTACACAACCGTTTATGCTTGAAATTTCAAGCATTACTAAGTCTATTTAAAAGCAGAACATATTTTTTTTTTATTTTGGAAAATGCTTTTGGTTGTACCATTTTTAGGAGATGTACGAAAAAGAAAAGTTAGAATCGCGAAAGAGCAAAAGCCAGCTTTATGGCAAGGAATTGCAACATCAGATAAAAGAAGATTCCATTGCGCATAAGCATGCAAAGCAGTATGACAGCTCATTGCATTGACAGAATCAATTTATATGTTATTCGCGTTTTAACATCTGTTAACATCTAAACAATAATCTTCACATTTTCGCAGAGACAAGGAAGCAAGGAAATCACGCATAGAAACTGACCAAAAAGCTAGCTTAAATACATTACTACTTTTCAAAGTAAATTTGTTTGGTGTTTAATGCATGCATTGCGCTTACAACAAAATATATAATCTTGCTATTAATTGCTTTATAATCATAAAATTCATCATTCCTACGACATCGTTGTAATTGCAGCAAAAAACTATTGAGGATTTACTGGCTAAGGGTGTCGACAGGAAGCATCTTATGCCGTTAACACGAAAAAAAATACAACTGCGATGACCTAGACAGATTGCCCAATTCATTTTTTTGAGTGGCGTTTTGAGACATTGAAGCAGAAGAAATTTTTCAGTTTTGTTGCATGAATACGTATTCAACAAAATCCCAACAATCATATTGATGATAATCCAACACTTACAACTAAACTGTAAAATATCATTTATCTTAACATGTAGTACGCGTAGCTTCTGATGTGAAATAATGTGTCAAGTTAGGCTTCATAACATTTCTTTGAGTGTACTCACTATCTTTGCAGAATCATAATGCACTTTTCTTTGGTATCGCGGTCACCATCTTTCATATCTGTACTTTTACTACCTACTCTTTATTTTGTTATGCCTATTGCCAGTTTAAAATTTATTTAAACTTTAAATTGTGATATGGTACTAATTACTGCCCTTCTGTTTTGTGGACTTATGAACGGTAACTGTCGACTAGGGAAAGTTTTGCATGTAAAAAATGATCAGTCATGGCATGTATAACATATTTTCCTGTATGCAACAAGATAATATGTAGTGAAAAGTCCCAACGCAGTTCAAGCGGAAAACATCACGTCATGATGTTGTGTCAAGTGCAATTAACAAATTAATGCGAAAAGTTGGTAAATAAGATTATGTAATATATTTGAGACACAAATAGCAAAAGCTTAACTAAAGCACTAGGAAATTTGAGAACAGCTTTTCCATAGTAAAAACAATTTACAATAGTTCTTTCTATTAAGTATTTGCGGGCTCAGCGTCAATCCGAACAATTCTTGCCACTATAAAATATTTTATTTGCATGAGCTAAGCTTCAATTTGGCTAGCAGTTGCATTGGTGTTTCATACGCAATAACAATTTGCAAGAAATAATTTATATCGAAGAAAAAAATTAATTATGTTATGAGGTTATCAAGTATGCAACATCTAATAAGATCGAAACTTCCTGCCAAGTGAAAAACTATGAGAAAGTGAACTTCTATATGCATAACACCAGTTTTTCTTAATACCAGTAACAGTGTGCATCATATTAGGCAGATTCTATTCCCTCTAAGGGAATGAATATTTATTGTTTCGAGTTTGTAACAAAACAACATTTACTAAATAAAATTGCAAACCCATTGCCTTTGTATCATGAATTTGGATGTAGATTGTTTTTTTATTTCATGTAATTTATCCTCTTTATATGGAACGTTAGAATGAAAACACTGCAAACCTATTGCATTTCTGTAAAACGTCGTTACTATGGTTTGCGTAACGTCTTATCATAGTTCCACAATAGTTGAACCTTTGAAATGATTATTTTACGGAATAAAAGCTGCTTTATAGCACCTACTGATCTTAAAATGCTTTCAAAATAAATGCTGATTCGTTCGATTCTACCAACGTTTACCGTAAATCCAACATGTAAGAATATCCACGAAAAAATACAGTAACAATCGCAATTTTCTAATGTATACTAGAATTGCAGCACCCTTTGCTGCTGATGTTCTCATTTTGCAAGTTGTGTGAATAATAGCATAATCTACTACTATGAAAGTCGAATTACTAAATGGTTCCGTACTAATAAAATACAGGGAGAGAAAACATTTGCGGTGTTTTGTTCGTAAGTGTAAATTCCGTTTGAAGCAAGAAATTAGGCTGACCGGACAAGACATCTGACTTAACCATACCCAAATTTTAAGGAAATGAAGCATTTCAGTGACTACACATTCGACCTTGACATGCATCATCGATAAGAGGAAGCGATTAAAAGCTATATAATTTAAAAATATACATCTTCAACGTGCTTAAGAAAAAATAGAAAAGCGAGCAGTGAAAAAAATTGTTTTGAACAAAATAATCCGCAGAGTTCACTTGAATGGAAATGAACAAACGGGTAAAATCCACAAGTTAAATAGAGGGGTCTATCACAGCTACAAAATGGAAAAAATTTATAGAAGGGATCAAACATATCAATGGTAGAAGTGACCTTAGTTTAAAAAAAAACAGATGCCTTACGAAAGACGTCTAAGTAGTTCTTGTCCCTAGATATAAGTTCATCAATACTATTACTCCGCCTCAAAATCTTTTGCACGTTTTCGCAATGGTGTAACACCTTTTCAATGATAGCGAGCTACATCTTCTCAACGGGAAAATTGTCGTTTATCCCCTGCATTGCGCTTCCCTAAAAACAAGTCAATTTTATATATCTTCCTTTATACTCAAACGATAATGCATCGTACTGCCACATTAGTTGATCTAAATGAAAAAAATGTCCCATAAAGAACACGAATGTGGATCATTCTTATGTTAAATAACTAACCATAGGGATTAGAAGAAGAAAACTGGTGACCTGATTTATGATTAATGCCATTTTTCTTTCTATCTCTTGTGGCTTTTCCTTTCATTTTCAAGTTTAGATCCACTTTTGGAGGAACAGTAAAACCAAAAGCTGAAGCCACCTTTTGAAGATCCAAAGCGTATACGTTAAAAATATCCCTCAAAGAATGAGAAGCATATGCCTGAAACATAAGTACGTTTTGTAAAAAATTCAAATTTCTAGTGCAAACCAGCTCTTTCCAAATCCCTTCAATATTCTAAACAATGGTAAAACAACATATGACCATCACAACTCACATGCAAATAAGAGCGATATGCATCGCGAGACGATCGATGGAGGTAATAATTTTTCTCAATAAGATGCTGTAATTGATCTTGAACAGAGGCAATTTTGTTTTGAGGAAAAGTAAACTCGTTTAGAGGGACTGATGCGGCCTTCAAATAGCGTAGAAACCCCAGTTCTTCAGGCATGAGAAATAATAAAGCTTTGCCTTGGCCATCTGCTCCTCTCGCTGTTCTACCAACTCTGTGAATGTACTCTCGAGGATCATCAGGAGGGTCGAACTGTACGATCCAGTCAACCTAATACATTTCAAAAAAACCATAATTCCAATTCAAGACACCGTCAAAATATAATTTTATGAAACGGACTGATACTCTCATATCAAACGAATGACTGCATCGAAAAAAATTACATGCACTTCCTGTTCAAAAGATCATACAAGCATAGTTTGGTACCTTTGGAATATCCAAACCTCTAGCAGCAACATCGGTGCAGAGCAGAATTTGGCTCTATGAAGAAAATGAAAACAAAAATAACATAAAACTATGGCAATATGAGCATTTTTACGCAGAGTTCTTTAAAAAAATTTCAGATTTCTTCAATGCAGAATAGTGCTGCAGCAGAAGGGTTATACTTTAAACAAACGACGTACTTCAGCAGCGCAAAATTCATAATAAGTAGAAAGTCTAGCGGTCTGTTTCTTCTTTCCGTGAATACATTTTGTTGGTAAGTCAATGTAATTGAACAATTCGTCGTGAAATTTAACACTCATGCAACTGCTAAAAAAAACCATAATTTTTTTATTGCGGTTTTTTCGTAGAAATGTGAATAGCAAGAGGAACCGCTGATCTGCTGGACATACAACGTATCCTTGCTGAAGTCCAGAGACGGTAGCAAATGGATTCTTCACCTATATAAGAGAGAACAAAACAAAACTATACTTCTGCTGTAAAACATTGCTTTACAGCTTACAAAGCAAGTAACCTCAATAAAAACTGGTCGATTAAGTGAAAGGCGCGCTAAATCAGCCACTTTTGCTGTCTGTGTGGCAGAGAACAGGGATGTTTGCCGTTTAGTTGGAAGCAACTTCAGTATGTGATTCAGTTCTTCCTCAAAACCTATTTGCAGTATTCGATCGCCTTCATCAATGACAAGCGAAACAAGATTTGAGTAGACAAAACCCTGCATGAAATAAGGCAGAGCAGCTTCAGTTTTGCACAACGTTAAAAAACCTAACTAATATATCAAATATGTAGATAAATAAAAAGCTACGCTAATCTTTAACCTTCGTATTCTGCATGTGATCTAACAAGCGACCAGGGGTAGCTACAAGTATGTTAACTCCTTTTCCTAATTTATCAGCCTCTTGTTTTCTGTTTGCTCCACCAATAATGAGACCGACGGTCTGGGGTAAAAACTTGCATAAATCACGTGCTACTTCAAAGATCTGCAAACTAAGCTCACGTGTTGGAGAGATTATCTGAAAGAAAATAATAACAGGAGCAAAACATAATATGCTTATAGCGTGCCGCATGAATATAAAGACTAACATATCATAAAAATGTAATACTAAATTCATTAAACAAAAGATTGCTTTTAACGAAAAAAGTAGTGCCGCATTTAAATTACAACAAGAAAAAAGGCCTCTTTCTATTTTCCACTGAATTTTCAGCGAGATATTGGATTTAGATAGCTTTTCTGCGTTCATACCAAGCAACCACAACCATTACGGGGTAAAAATTTTATCTGATATAACAACTCAATTGATGGTATTAAGAAAGCCAACGTTTTCCCAGATCCTGAAAGAAAAATTAAACATAATTCAAATTTATGCTGTAAACTTGTATTCATTATGAGGCAAATAAATACTATGAAGCGATGGTAAAACTATGAATTACACAAACACCAAGAACTGCAGTCTCAACAAAAGGGACACTTCAAAAGAACTACTTCTGGCTAATACCATGAGAATTATAATAAAATAATCAATGAGGGTAAATTAGTTGTGTAAAAAGAAAACAGAATATTTTCACGAAGAATCTTAGCAAATGCTGAAGTTTACCGGTTTTGGCAGATCCAAGAACATCTTTACCCTCCAATAACTTCGGAATACTTTTTGCTTGAATTTCAGTTAATTTCGTAAATTCTTGTTCCGCTAAAGCATTCTTTAACGGTTCCGATATATTCAAAGACTGAAAGGTTATATTGCTGAAAAAACTAGTTTCTTCCTGGG
This sequence comes from Cardiosporidium cionae, assembly GCA_015476325.1. Taxonomy (NCBI): domain Eukaryota; phylum Apicomplexa; class Aconoidasida; order Nephromycida; genus Cardiosporidium; species Cardiosporidium cionae. Next base: position 21,178 of record JADAQX010000264.1, read on the forward strand.
ATCCAATTTCTGCGCAAAAAGACGAATATAAAGTGAAGATATTTCAAGAGAATTTGATACATAAAATAAAGGTAGAAAACAGAATTGAGCATATGACCAGAAAAAAGAATTGGATACCGAATGAATATTGGAAATCGCTTGCTTCCCAATGACAAAAAACATAAGAATAAAACAAACGAGAGGTAAAAATCTTTTTTAACTTTCAGGAAAAAGTAACATTGAAGTTTAGGGAGCGAAGCACACCTTCCTTGGCCAAAGGAGGATTTAAGGAGACGTCATCCTTACTGATGGGTACTTGATCAAGCACAATTCTCTCAAGTTTGCCATCGCTGTCATCCTTTGAATTACAATTGGTAATGTTTTGGTTGGACAAATTCTGGCTTTCAGTTTTTTGTCGCTTTGAAATTTTTTCCGTACCTACCGTTTTTTCCATGCAGGGGAGTTTCTGTAAAAAAGAAATGATGAATGAGTAGCCTATTATGAGCAGAAAATAAAAAAGGACTAGCAAATGTTTTCCATTCAAAGAGACAGCAAAAGAGGAATTTTTAAGACAAATCTGTCAGAGCTACTTCATTTTACCTTTCGTTTTTTGGAGAGACCTTTCAACCTCTTCTCTTGGTCAACGGTCATGTTGAAGAACTTGAAGACAGATGAAGAAATTCGATTTGTTAAATCAAGCAAAAATTGTTTATGCAATAAGGACAGATACCAACTAGTACTGTTTTGACAAGTGTTAGGACTATCACTACATTCAGAGATAGATTGCGCAAAATGAATTTAGAAAAACTTGGAATTTTGTTTAAATCAGTAGGTGGCATTTTGCCTTTAGAAAGTTAGAAAAGTTGGCTCCAACAAATTGAGTTTTGTAATGAACTAATAGCTTTGGGCTTGGTAAACATCGATGTCCCTTTATCATCAAGTCAGTAGACGTGCTTCTGTTAATCCCCTAATGAAAGAAGAAGTACTTCAGGCCGTGACACGCGCAGCGTATGAATTTTTGAATGAGTCCCACTGCTCTCATCGAAGGCATGTATATAGAAGATCAAATTCAACAAGCTGCAGCAGAAGCTGCCCTCCAATTGCATTTCATTTTCCTCTTATAAGTTTAAAACTGTGGTGCTAAGAGCTAGATAGGATATCAAGGTTATTCTAAGTTTGCAAGCCGAATGCATGCGCATTTTGTAACCGTCCTCTCAGTGTAGGATAATGAGTACTACTAACTACTATTTCTTCCTTGACATCTCCGTTTTCATGGTTCGTAAACCTTAATTCCTTGCAAACAAATAGCGGAAGATGAAATCTGCTTCTAATTATCCTTACTTAAAAAGTACCAATATTTTAAAGAATGTAGTATTGCCAGATTTGCTTTTCTTTATATGGAGTATATTTTCTGCAACTTGTACTTTATCACATGTATAAAAACAGAGGATATACTGTTATGATTTGGAGTAAGCAACGGTTAATAATTAACACTCTTATTCTAAAGTTAAAGTATTTGATTATTGCCTTTTAAGTTGTGCTAATTTCTCCTGGCTTTCGCTTCCTGTTTGTACATGCATCATACTGTATTAGTAGTAGTCTCTGTACTCTCGCTAGCGGTTGTAACCATGCTATGTATTAGTTAAGCATTAAATAAAGCAATTAAATTGCTTACTTTTGTAAAATAGTTATATTAGAGCTATAGTATGCATAGCAAGTGATTTTTTTGACGCATGCGCTGCTGTCTTTTGTTTAATGATAAGCCTTTTCATTAAATTTGTGGATAATAGAGTAAAAGTGACGGTTACGGAGACAGACAAATTTTGCTTGTCTTATCTTCATGTTCTTCTTACAGTATAATTCTGATTTTGTTTTTTTTTGCATTTTAATTTTAGGGTCAAAGGTTACGAGTAACATAGGTTATTTTTCTGTAAATAAAAGTAACATCTTCATATCGAAATGCCGAAGTTGTGAAATTTTGTGGACTCGTAGGACGACACTCTTACTCCAAGAAGGATTAGGTTAAAGTTAACCCAGAAGTAGGTGAAGTTGTTTTGTTGTGACGAGTTACGTAGAGTCTTATTTTATTGATAAGAGGGATGAGCGGATTAACTAGATTAAGTCTTTCCTAACGTGAACTTGGATATTGTAACACGGGAGTTTATCACGGCCCTAGACGTACTATATGTTCTTATTATTAAGATAAACGTTTCATCGGATCTATTGTTAATGAGTAATTATATGAACCAGTTTTCAAATTCTTGTGTTTTAATGTTTCTCCCCATTTTCCCTTTTCATTACAATATTATGAATTCATCGCCACATTGTAAAGTGGATAAATATTTAGTTATGGCTACAACAATCTCACACAAATATTCATTCGTAACGTGCGGTACTAGTAGCATTAATTACAGCAACGCATGTTCTTCCCTAACACACCTAAACCAAATCAAACCACCAGCACAACTCAACCAGAACTTGTGGGGAGAACAAAGAGAAATAAAATTTTTCTTAACAGAATATGTTTCCTTTTCAAATCCTTTTCGTAGAAAGTTGAGAGATATTTTAACTTATGTTTATATAATGCTCCTTTTCTTCTTTAACCCCTATTTCCGTTTTTCCTATTGCGATGGTTATTGCAAGATTTTCTATAGATATGTAACTACTGAGTTAAACATATACAGAACTCGTATCAAGTAATTTGTTCACTTAATCGCGAAAAGAGTAAGATTTAATCAACCGGAATCGAGTTATCGATTAGCAAAATTTTGACAGCAAATCAACGTTTTACAGATATTTACAAAACTACAATTTACCGTGCATCCAATGTAATAATGCCAACAGGAAAGCTTAAAAAGAGATTGCTGACAATATTTCATACCTCTCTTTATTAAGTCTAACATGTCCCATTGTTAACGAATATCCATTCACATACAAGACGGAGCATGAGGTACTTTTTCCCAGGGTGAATTAAGTAAAATGCTAATATTAGTAAAATTTCTGTCTAGAGGGTAGCTGACTGTATGTAGCACACAAACCGAGTAATGACGTTTGGCCTGCCAACACTTGCTAACAGTCAACTGGTTACATTTTTTAGCAGCAACTTCCCTAAATTAAATATCGTCGGGACTGAGGGGGTGCGGCAGCACTCTTTTAAATAAGCTCCAAAATCATTCATTGGAGTGCGGCGTAAATCTGAAAACGAAGGTAGCATCGCCCCAGGGAAGATCAGCGGCACGTAATACCGCTGTAGCGATAGCACCAAAAATCCTCCCGCAGTGCGAACGAAATTGAAGTATATATACTTCATAGTAGTGCACTTGTCCGCCAATTGTTTCATTTTCCACATTTCACATGTATTGCAGTTGTGAATATTTCAAAGTACACGAAAGCTGTTGCTTGCAATATAATTTTGTTTTTAATTTTCTTCTATCGCTTGCACGTTTACTCCGGGAAGGGCTACGAGAAGAGAACCAGAGGAAAAGGTACGTTAACATTTTATCATATATTTTCCGCTCTTCACCTCAAACGTATTGTACTTTTTTCTGACAATCGACTCTATAACATCGTTTTTTTCATGCAAGCAACAACTTTTCATTACATACGAGGGGAAAGCGTCTGATGAAAAATGTTTCTTGTTTTACACTGTCGCGAGGATAGAAGTATGATGTATATTTCTCATTTGTATTTTGTATGAACCGAATAGTATTTCTTCTCATTTGTATTTTGTCGGAACCGAATAGTATTGCTTCTCATTTGTATTTTGTCGGAACCGAAGAGTATTGTTAGAAATCAGTACTGGTAGTATTGGCTAGAATAAAACTTCTAGAATTGTTGGACTATTGCATTTGTAAATAATCCTGTTGTGTTCAGATCACAATGGACTTCAGCTCTTTCGATTTTGCTAATGCTTATGCGAGTACGGGTGTGAACGCCCAAACTCCTGGAGGAGAAGTTACAGTTCTCACGAATGGTGTCAGTTCAACTGTTTCACCACCAGCTACAAGTAATTCCAGGTTACCAACTCCACCCAGTACTCAAAGAGGATCTGTAGGATTGTATTCAAAAATTTCTGGACCATCTGAAATATATAAGGAATGGGAAAGCAACCATACTAACCAATTAGATAAGGAAAAGGCTGATGCTACCCAAAAACGTGAGGAAATGCGGGCTGCTGCCTCTTCTCTTCTTTCGGATTGGGTAAAGTCTCGAGAGTCAAGACTTAGCCATCTAAGAGAAGCGGAGGAAAAGAAAAACCGCGAACATGATAGCTTCAAACTGAAACCACAAGAAATGTCATGGGACTCAGTAGTACAGTTTTCAAGTAAAAATTCGAGAACCCAAATGAAGAGCACATTGCGCATGGAAAAGATATTGAAATCCTTACAAACCACGGCCTCCGCGGTAACAATAGCTTGAAAAATTATATGCATGTGTGTATGTTTGCATTTCATATGTCAATATCCATTTGATTGTATGCAGCAAAGAAAAGGATTGCTGAATTTTTTTTTTCCAGGTTTCGAGCTGAACGGTTTCGCCTTACACAAACAAATTGATACAATTTACAATTCTTTTTGTGTAGTAACGACCTGATTATGAGAAAATGGAGTTCTTTGTGTTACGTTTCGAGGATATACCTGCATGTTGACTTTAAGCGGTCGTAACTATGCTGAATATATGGAGGTGCAAAAGTTGTAGTTTTCTAATGCTTTGCTGTGCATAGGCATTTAATAACTAACTTTGTAACCATAAACTGGATTTTCGCCTTAATTGAACTCAAACATATTCGAATAGTAAATTTAAATATTTTGAGGTATTGCTCGTTACATATGCATTGAATAACTAAAAGTTGAAAAACAATGCGTATGCCTTTCATTAACTTCAGATTTTAACTGGATGTATATACGTTTTTACCTAATGAAATTATTGTAATGTAACTTGAATTGCCTGGATAATATTTCTTTCAATAGAAGCAGACGGATGCATTCCTCTATGATGCTTGCTTCCCTGCTCCACCCGAAAAAAGCAACTTAGCCAACTAGTAGACAAAATTTTTGCTAAATTATGGTCAACACTTAGAGGTTGATTTTTTTTAAAATGATAGCAGAGATCAAATTGGAAAGCTTCGGGAGAACTTTTTATACCGCCTAGATAGGTTGCTGTGTGGCCGTAATCTTCTCGGAAATTCTCTAAATTTGATATTTTAAATAATCTGAAAGTAATTGCAAAATAGTTTGTACCTTCTCCAAGCTGACGTTGGTTTTCGGCTGAAATAGGATGGTTGAAGAGAGATGCCAATCGAACATCTAAAAAGCCGACTTGATTACATATCTGTATGAAATCTCTCCAATAAAGCGAGCCAGTTAAACCAGAAGCATGCAGCACTTCATCGACTATGGGATCCCGTCTTCGATTTGCGTAGATATCAGAAAAATAGAATTCTCCTCCTGAATAATTGAAAGTCAGAGTGAAAGCTCTTTATATTTTGAACGTGGAATTGATGAAATGAATTTTCGAAACTGTTATCGTAGATATCCGACAGAAGCCTGTAGTTTTCAAACGCACTTGAAAAGAAGCAATAGCTGTCCTTACCTTCTTTTAAAACTTTCCAAACTTCTTCAAGTACTCTTGGTTTATCTACACACAGATTGACAACGCAATTCGATACACACAACTCAGGCTTCCACGCAAGACTGGATTCTAATTCATCTGGAGTATTGTCGTGTTGCCTTTCCATTTTTGTAGTTGTGGTATTGACATGTGATATACTCGAAGTAGATGTTCTGACCAAGCTATGCAAATTTTCCAAAGGTCCTTCAATCAAAACTATTTCAGGATGATGTGGAAGGGAGTGGATTAACGGTGCTGCATGTCTTTGAGCTATTTCCAAAAGAGGCTTGCATGCGTCAACTCCCACTATACGTTTGCACCCCAAGGCAGCTAAATAACAAAGGTCTCGCCCTGCTCCGCATCCCAAATCAATCGCAGTCATTTCATTGAAGGAACCTTGAGGAATTGATGGTGCGCAACAGCTATATGAGGCAGATAGAATTTCGTCGGGGAGTGTTGGTAATTCCGGTAAAACAAGTGAAACTGCGCCTACAGCGCATGGTGAAGGTATAGTTCCATAGAAATTACATACATTCTGCAGCGTTCCTGTATTTCTTTCACTTTCCTGCTCGGTACATATTTCACTAGATGGTGTCATACTGTATCACGCTCAAAATACTGGTCTCGAAGAACACTACGAAAAGAAAGTACGAATTGACGAGGGATAGAAAATCTACATTTTAGATTTTGCACGCAATATTCCCTTTAGACAACATGAATGAAGAGTAAGCTTGTGGGAGAACGGGAGTTTCTAAATACGGCTTCATTCCAGATACTAGATATAGCTAGGACGCTTGCTAACTTTGTGTTGCAAAAATGAAAGAATTGAGCAGTTCAAACTTGTGAAAGGAATTAAAAACACCTACCAACGATGCATGGAAATGGTTGGTCAATTTGCTTAACCTAGAGCAATCAAATGGTATATGCAAGGTGGCACGCCATGTCTTTTCGATAAATTAAAGTTATATTCATACTGGTGCAGCAAAAACAGTTCCAGCAGTCTCTTTGCTCATTTTCCCTGTGTGAGATTTTCAATGCATGTCTTGTTTCGACTATTACTTCCGTTAGTAACAAAATGGCCCATTTTGCATCAAGTAAAGCAGCAACAGACTAAATTTAGGACTCGCTAATACAGAATACAAAAAGATTCACCTGAGACTAATCTACACATTTCCATTTTGTAACGTCAGAGCTGAAAATGTTAGCATTCCAACGACTACTTGATCTTTAATTATTCGTTCAAATATTTCATGCTTTTTGTCGTCTTCTGAGAATGCTAATTCTTGAATTTGGTAGGGCAGCATTAACCAGTAGTTGCAAATTCGTCATTTGTAACTCCATTATATATGTGTTTTTATATTATTTTCAACCTCAACGGAAGTGTAATTTAAGAATGAGATTCACTTATAGAAAAACTGAGATTCTTATACTGTTTGCATTTTCTTTTATCAAGATTATCAAATGGTCGCAATGCACATTATATCCACTTTGTTGTCGAAATCTTAGATGATTAGAACTGGGCTTGGGCTTAGGAACTACGTGTGAGATATATGTATCATCAGCACACAAAGGTCTTTTTCAAATTTTAAACCTTTCGATTATTTATGTTGATATGTTTACTTACAACTGGTTGTTGAATGTACTGCGCACTCTCAAGAATATCATAATTGCTCAAGGTAACAATAGAAATTTTCTTGACTCCTGCATTTGAGATAACAGGGACTGACGTATCTATCCCCCTGTAGTGTTTCGCAGTACCTCTCTCCTGTGCTACATACCAAAATTCAAGTTATAACTAAGAATTAGGGTTTTTTTAACTCCTCCCGTACATTAGGTGAAACTGTAGAAAATCGTGAGAAACCGAGCAAAATTGAAAAAAATCAGTTAGCTTGTGCTCAAAACATTGTGCGTGCATGGTGCTTAAGTTTGCGATCAGTAGTTTCTTGCGCATACGTAGATCCTCCTTTAATGACAATAGCTTCGGCATCTGTTTCATATTTGCTCGACTAAATCATAGAAAAAAAGAAACATACATAGTAAAAGATAATAACCAAAAATTACATAGAATACGGCGTTTCTGATATCTATTCATCAGTACTAGAGGCATAAAAATAAGTCAATATTTCCCAACCCAAAAAAATTCAGCTACAATTTATATTTGATTCTTTTTTTGGAATAGCAAATACGAATATTTCAATAAGATGGGTACATCTAATTTATTTAAATACATACCTCAACTGCATTTCTAGGTTTCCTACGGCGAGAAATAAGTTGTAAATGACCGTCTTTGTTTTTTTTTAAATGCATGCTCTCTTGAGAATCAGATAACTCAACATATTTATCAGGATATCTAAACGCAACGCAAAGTTTTCAATCATTCAAATGAAAACAAGAAACAAATCAACGTATTCAGGCGTTAAGTTTAGAAGAGGAAAAGCTAACTTATTGCTTCAAAAAGTGAAATTTATACTCTAAAAAGCGATGACGCTGGAACTGAAAGTGACAGGTTAAAAGTACTTACTTTGGAATTCCCTCATTAGCCTTCAAGATTCCGCGTTTCCGTAATAGCAGTACCAGCTTCGCTGTTTTTGCCCTAATTAAAGCACATGTTACCGCAAAAAGCAAATTGTGCGTCAAGCATTGCAGTTCGTTTATCACTAAGTTCTTTAATGTTTTATGTCCACATTAGAAGATGAATCCAAGTATCCCATCATCGGAGAAAGCTCCGCAGTAAAGTTACAAATTTATAATACAAAAATGTTTTCTATTGAAATACAGACAGGTGGTCTACTATAAGAACAAACCGAAAATGCTGCTTCTTCAGATACTTTTTAGTCTCTGGGCTAACGGTACCTCTCCGAGGGGGGGCACCAGCGGCCTTTCTACCGCCGATTTTTTTAGTGCGATTCCTTGCAAACACAAAAATGTGGATACTAGCACTAATAAAACAATTTATTGCTACATCAACACAAATTTGACTTCTTGAATCAAAAAATTCCCTGGAACCTTACTAAATGGCTTACCAATGCATTATCGTCGCTCATGGCTTAGCTTACTCACAATCAATGCATTGCAAAAACTTATAATCGTTTAATACACGCTACCTTTACTATATTTATAATAAGGCTGTAGTAAAAGTGTTCCCTATCAAACGATAAATGCAGTCTTGTCTATAGCTCTGCAAAGAATTCCAAGGCCTTGCAGCCACATATACCTGAGCGATACTTTTAATTGCCATTTTTCTTCTAATGATAAAATCTTTTTCACCTTTTCCGTAGCATTTCTCACATCAATAGGAAGTCCAGATCGAGAGGCTTCTTTAATACTTTTTATTAATGGCATATTTCGCTTGTTATAAAAGGATGTTACAGTACCTGAAATAAAGATGTTTCTGTCATTAAAACTGCCAATTTTTATAAACTGTGCATTTAACATCGCTAAAGTTTTGATTTAAACATCACAATGAATGAACTAAATAAATAAATAAGCAAATCTTACTAATAAGTAAGCAAATCTTACTCTCTTTTCCACTTTAGAAAAAATGCGTAACAATTTAATGCATTGTTAGCATAAAAATTTAAAAGAAGAATTAACAGCACAAAATGCCATATATAGCATAGGAGAGTTTAGAAATATACCTGCGTCTCCTCCTCTCCCTGTGCGGCCGGCTCGATGAAGATATTCTGCCATGTTTTGCGGAAAATCGAACATTATAACATGCTTTATGTCGGGAATATCAAGGCCACGACTAGCCAAATTTGTTGCAACTAGTATAGAAGATTCGCTTGATTTAAAAGCCTCAAAGCTAAAAAAAATAAACCAAGGAACAAGAACAAGTCTGCTTTAAATACTTCGGAATGAGTGCAACACGATAGTAAAATTTTGATTGTTTGGAAACAAACTGAAAAAGATTCCCAGATTAGGGGACTTCAAAACACGAGAAAACCTTAACATATGCATGTTTTATGCAGAAGTATTACCTTTCGCGTCGCTTTCGGTAGGGCATCTCACTATGTAAGGATGAAACTCGATAACCTCGCTCTGTTAAATACCAATCCACAGCTCTAAGAAAATAACAGAAAAGAATGCAGGGAAACAATAAATCTCAACAACAACAACCGCTGAAAGTATACAAATGATAAATCACTACCTGCAACTCTGCATTGTGTTACAAAAAACAAGAATTTTTGATTTTTCTCCCTGTAATTCCTGCAAACTTTCTTGTAATTTACTCAAACGATTAACGCCGTACAAAGGTACAAAAGATTGAAATACTGTTGGAACGACCATATGAGAATCTGCTGCAACTATATTAAGTAGTACATCTGCTTGCACATATCTTTTGCAAAAATTTGAAACCGCTCCAGTACGTGTAGCTAGCACAAACGTTAATTGAGGAAATTTCTTGGGAAGCTGATCTGTTCTCCGATTAAATTCTACGATTTGATCATTTTTTTCAATGTTTTGAGGCGTTTCCACCTTTGAATTAGGTAACTTTTGCAATACAAGCAGCAAGTCCTGCTCAAAAAAAGTGTCGCATAAAGCATCTGCCTCTTCAACAACAAAATGCTTAAGCATCGAGAGAGTGACATTGCCTTTTTTCAAGTGCAATAGCAACCGAGCAGGAGTCGCAATCACAATGTCAACACCATTTCTGAGAATTTGCGTTTCTTTCACATAAGATAAACCAGCGGTACACGCAGTTGACGTTATCGGGAAATCTCGGATTACTCGAAGTAATTGTGCAGCAAGTTCACGGGTTGGTACAACAATAACAACGCGCGGTTTGTGTGGATAAGGAGCAAGTTTATCAATGTCATCATCGTGTAAACGCTGCAATATTGGAAGAAGGTAAGCCAGTGTTTTACCACTTCCCGTTTGGCCAACAATCATCACAGATTGCCCATTCAAAATGCGTGGAATTGCCAATTCTTGGATCTCCGTAGGGGTAGCTATTCCTATCCGAACAACGCAACTCAGTAAACCTTGATAGAATGGGTATTTAAAAAAGGTCGATTCCACAGAAAACTGCTTCGATTTTGAATTAGATTTTTCAACAGAGTTAGAGCTAAATGACAATGAGTTTGATGGCGTATTTTTCGTAGCATCACTTGACTTCATTATTGTTACATCAGATTGATCATCTTCAAGATGTGGCGGATAATTGAGTAGTTTGTTAATATCATGTTTTTTTCCAGAGTCTATAGGCTTTTTCTCAAAACTGGAAGCAGTAGCAGATTTTCGCAAAAATCTTCTCCCTTCTGCATTGACAAATTGGAAGCAGCACCTCTCGCTTGTGATTGTAGAGATTGATCCATTCGATGCTTTTTGTAAAAGGATAACACCTGCTTTTACATTCTTTCCAAGAAGCAACGCGAAACTGTGGAAGGACTGCATTGAACACCTGCAAAAGTGACATTGCTAGTTTTCCCACGAAATCTCCTTCAGATCGATACTACAGAGACAACATAAAATTATAGCCTGTGTTGGGTAGGATGGTGTAGCCATATTCAAAAGTAATGTTTGGGAAACACTCCGGAAAATTCCTCTGACTTGCTTTGTCCACAATAATGAGAAATTAAGCTTTTCTGTATTTTCGAAATTTCATAGGGTAAGCACTAATTTACAAGTCTTAGAACAAGTGAATTCCGAGCATTTGAGAATGCAGCGTCAAAACATTCAGGAACAGCAGTGTAAAACTGCGACGAGCTGGGGGCGAAGTATTAAATACTTAAGAACGAATGATTACCATAAAAGTTTCGCTAGGTAGCATGTTTTCATCTGTGTTACGGATAATGTTTTGTGTTTCATTAAAAATTTATGCTTTGTATAGTCTACTACAGCGACAAAAAACAGATTCATACCTAGACTGTAAGATGACATCGTCTTGAGGTGAGAGGAAACTTGAAGCTTGTTACTTCCGAAAAATTTTCCCTTTAATTGACAAAATTTGCATAAAAAACTAGTTTTTGCAACTCAATGCAATATGTTTGAATTATTATCTATAACTACAGTTTCTATTTTCAGAATAGAGCGCATTGTATTTCTCCAACTGCCACTTCACTTAAAAAACTTATATCTGATAACGACACTTGGTGGATGCCAATAAACTTAACGAAGCAATTAATTAAATTGAGTAAATAAATTATTATATTAAAACAATAAGAGGATTCCATCTCCTCTAAGTATTAATAAAATGTAAAAGTTAATCAAGCTTGCATTGGGTCGCTGCTACCCAATAAACGACGTCGTAAATCTGAGCCGACAGACTAAATTGATAAATGCTACTACATCCATTTCCGTTGTATAGCGATACAGCTGATCGCTGAGTCACAGAACCTACAAATACGCAATTAACTATACACAACTAACTAAACACAATAACAAATCTCTACCAAGCCTTATGTGAGTTTTTGAAAAGTAAGATTAATGTTATTATAACGTGATGTGCCCGGACAATTTAGGCACAAATTGCGTATCGGGGAAAGAAATAAGGCGTGCAAGCATTGCGATGTCATTCACGAACAGCAAATGTCAACAGAAGTTAACATCAACAAATGGTTATGAAGATATAACTTAGTGACTTAACTAAACGAAGACTTTCATCATTCTTCCAATGAATTTTCTTCGAGTTTCTTTTTCTACTATCGAATTAGATGATTTCTACGTTGAATTATTTTTCTTTTATTTGTGAATAGACATTTTCGGTTACAAGTTTTGTGTTTACGCTTTACTTGTCGTTTTCGTTTTGTGAAACGGCTAGTTTCCTCTGTCAGTGATTTGTGGTTGGCTTTCACGAATAAAGAGCGTTGGTGGAGCTCATTACAAATGTTATAACTATTTTATTTCTTCTTAAATTACTTTAGGCGCTAGGTATTGATAAATTAGCTTATTTGAGGTTTGTTAGTTTTAAGTTTGCTTTCGAGCAATAGGGTTTCTGGATCTGCATTAACTTTTGGGTATATCATTGTTGATTTGTACAAATTATTGCAAGCCGTTCTGTGAGACTTACTCTAGTACTTGTTGACTTTGTGTTGATTGCTTATATGAGGATTCTTTATAATATTTAATCGGCTTCTGTAGGGCTAGTTGAAGAATACATTTAATAAGTTGATTATGAATTTCAATGTGTACTGTCTACTTGAACTAGGGACTGGTAATGTCAACAACCGATAGAAATAGTACAAATAATTAGATCACATTAATTCAGTGTAACTTTAATAAAAAAGGCTTTAGGGAACAAAGTCAATTAAATTGATTTATCAATTAAATAACTAAGTAATTAAATAACATTAAATTAATATTAAGCTAATAAAGACATAAAAGAATAATACTAATTAAGTTGGTTTTTATAATCCACTCATCAAATCATAAGCAACAACGAACAATAATTTATTTACTCGCTCACTACAGTTAGTCTACATAATTGCGATATGTCTAGTAAGTGATATTGTTTTTGGAGGCAACCATGTGTAAGTTAACGGTTGGGCAGGAATCGCCAATGAACTGATGTAAACTAATAAAACAAGTCTGGCCTTACCCAGCAATTAAGAATTTAAATTTAATGGCTTCGAGTGAAGTATAAATAATATACATAAGGATTGCCATAGGCCCTCTTTAACGATTGTACAACAGTGTCATCAAAAGGATTACGGAATGTGTAAAACATAGATGCAGCTAAAACGCTGCATATCAACGTACATCCAGGCCAAGAGTTAGTTAATCTAAATTGTAAGCGCCGCTAACCGTGCTAAAAGCCCTACCGAAATCTAAAGCAGCAGGCGGGGAACAAGAGAGAACGGGTGGGGATCACTTGTAAAAACGGCAACTCTCACATGCCTAATCAAAACACTTTAATTCATGAATAATTTAATAAAGATGGCTTCGAATGAAGCCTAAAATAATTTTAAACTTAGTTTCGAGTTTTCCTCGAATAGGATTGATGAGTAAAATGCCACCTATACAGTTACACTATCAAAAAGCGGAAGTAAGTTAATCTGCCTAATTAAAAAAAGTTCAAAAAGAACTTCAAATGTAACAAATAAAACTCACCTGGTCCAAAGAGACCTGTATAAAATAAAACAAAAATCAATTCTACAATAGATGCCATAGCATCGCTGCAGTACTAACAAAGTTGGCAAGTTAAATGACTGTTTTAAGACAATTACTATTAAAACACATAATTCAAGCGAATCGGAATATTCGCAAACAAATATAAATAAATAAAATTTTAAAGAAATATTGACTTCGTGTGAAGCCTAAATGAAATCGCAATTGACGCCATAGCATCATTGCAATTAAAATTTTATAAAAATGAATACTGCCAACTTAGATTGGCATAACAACTATTCCAATACGCGAACAATAACACATCTACGAATGAATTGCAAAAGCGAATCAAAAGATTCACAATAAATTAAAATATAAATTTTTTGAAAATAGCTCCGAGTGAAGACTGAAATTAATAAATTAAAAATTTCGACAAAGCGACCAAAATGTCGCTGAAATAAAAAATAAACAAGTGTGATGGCTTCTATGGAAGCCTTGATTGAAAAACACTAACTGCAGTCATAGCTGCAATTAAGATAAAAGGAATAATGAATTGAATCGACATGGATGAGTCGGTTGAAAAATGGAATGAAGAACGAAATTGTTAACTTGCACGAATGTGCAAAAACTACATTTCAAAGGTAATAGAATGAGCCAGTTAAACAACGCACTGGCCATCCTGTATATTAAACTTTAAATAAATAACTGCTTCGAGTGAAGCCTGAGTAAATAAATCAATTGCTGCCATATAGTATTGCTATCAAATTCTGATCAGATAAGACTGAGTAAACTTTTACAAGATAATGCACAATAAACATATATGAAAGAGGTACGGATGTGCCTAAAAGTATAAACACACACATATACATGAAAAAGCGGAACCAAAGGCGCTTCCCAAATTATTTAAAAGGAACGTAGACTTACTGTAGGAACTTTGCGTAGGTGCTGGGTCAGCTTCAGCACCTCGAATAACTGGTAACTGAGAACCCACCTGTAAACAAAACAAAATAAAGGCCATGAAAAATAAAAATATTAAACGAATGAAGAAAACAAAAATTAATACAAGCAATAATTCAAAAGTTTGGTCGCAAAGAACGACATACAAAAGTGCATGTAGCAACCGAATGGTTGCAAAGTTTCAAAGGCTCAATCGATGGTTAGTTGCAAAGCTAACATAAAATGAATACACATAAAGCTGAAACTCAAAGGTTATCCAAGTTATATAAATATTTGCATAAATGAAAGCGGAGAGGAAGATTAAAGATCTCCTTCTGCATGTGCAATAACTACAATTGGCTGATGACGGCAAAAGAAAGCAAAAGTGTAAAAGCTATTCTTACTCCCTAACCGCTCAGTGTAATGTTATACAAAATTCTATTAAACGTAGAACGAAGAAAGGCCTACAATCCGTCGCAAGTATACCTGGATGTGTGGGTTCCATCTGGGTCAAAAATGCACTTTTATGTCGATGAATGGCGTCTCGACTAACTTCCGGACCTTGTTCGTGATTCGAACAGTTCCAATAAAAATTTGTATACGAGCTAAATTGCTCGCTAACTTTGTAAGTAGGAGCTTATAGATGACTTCTACAGAATAAAAAAGAAACGGGAATCAAATTCCCAAGTTTACTCTCTCAACTTCCTGTGCCCAAAAATAGAAAAGAAAAAGTGGACGTACATCATTGACGTACGGGAGTATATAGCCCTATTTGCCCAGGGTATCAAAAGTGGCTCTCAATTGCGCCCAAGTCCCCAGAAAGGCCGTGGAATGCGCCCGGGTCAATCAGAGCCAAAACTTGACTAACGTGACAAGTAATAAAAAAAGATGAAAAGGAGCCTAGAATACTCCCATGTACTCATAAATTAGTTTGTATATACATGGAATAGTACTCCGTGTATCCTATAGCAAAAACTAGAAATTTTTTTCGCAATTTAAACAATAGTTTAAGTAGGCAAAACATTGGGTAAAGTAAGTTAAGTTGACAAATGACTAAATTTTGGTATATTAATATCTCGGCTTCTAGAAAGAGTAAGAAGCCCAAATAAAGCTCAATCAAATCAGCACAAAGTTCTGAGTCATAATTTAAATTTTTTAGTGCTTTGCCTCATTGAAGCTACAAATTAATGTTATTTGCTTAAATTAATTTTAGCTATAGCTGAACTATCAACACCCAAAGGGCCTATTTTCCTTACTTCAAGAATTTAAGCTGACGGCTAATGCTAGTCAGCAATAGTTCGATGTACCACGGAGTGGTACTAATAAGCATATAAACAAATAACAACATAAATCCCCCTTTAGACCCAGTTACGGAGTCTGGAGTTTTCTTGATTTTTACTTACCGTTTTTCTTGCCTAAATCAAGCAAACGCAAGCCCAAGCTTGCGTCAATTCATTTCTTCTTATCTACGTTTTGTGTGCTTGTTCTTCGGACAAATTTCATTAAATTTTTTAATATAAATTGATCAGTTTTTTATGGGTTTCAGATGATTTTTCCCATCTTTTCTTGACTAAATAACGTATTCAAGCCTTCTGTTGAAGCTACGTATTATACGAGTATAATCCACATACAAACTAGTTTGTTCCTGATGACTTAAAATATTAGTTTGACTAATCCAATCGGGTATTCTTAATGTTCTTTTAGTGTTCGCGAGTTGTCTAGCGTCATAGTAATAGGGATTACTTGGTTCTCTTTCAGAATTATTAGATACTTACGCGCGAGGTTATTATCATTTGCGCGGTTTTTTACAAAGTGTTTCCATTCTCTACGGAGACAAGCAGCTAGCTTGCTCGTTATTTCGTTTAATTGTGATCTCGCAAACAATTTCATTCGTATAATCACGACGATACACTGGGATAAAGCTTTTGTTCCATTCTAACAGCTATGGTGCTCCATTAGGATAGCAAATTTATTAATTGATTTAATATTTTGCTTTTACGTATCTTGAACAAGTGATGGTTCGGAAATGCGTGTATGTGGTTAACGCAGATATTCTTTATCCTCTGAAATAGAAGAAATTACGCTGATAATTTTATAATTCAAGAGAACTACTAAGTCCATTTAAAAATGCTCAGCCTATCGTATGACTTGATATAACATACTAAAATTCATGAATAGTGAAACAAGGCATATGACCTAGAGTACAAAAATGCTTTGTCGAAAAGATGCCATTGAAATTATTTTTCTGTATCTTAATTTTTAAAGCATGTAAGTAAAGTCTTGAGTCAATCACTTAACAACTCTAAGCAACATAAAATTAAATTATTTACAGTTCAATTAACTTTTATTTTAAATGATATAAAGAGTTTTCATGAGTCTCAAATTCTAAGAAATTATTCTTTAATACCTACCGAATTAATTTGTTAATTAAAATGAAACAGTCTGAAACCAAATTTTTTTCTTGTACGTGGAAAACAGTAATGGAATATATTGCCTCTGTCCATTGCCATGTTCACTCATGTCATTATTCTTTCATACAATAGCAAAACATATAATTAAAGAAAAGAATAATATAATTGTACTATTGCTCCTTCATTATAATATTTAGTGTTGCTAGAAAAGGCAAAGACTGTCAAGTATAAAAGTTTAAGAAGGGATTTTTTCAAAAAATCCCTTAGCATCGAAGGACAAAGCTGATTAAAAACTGAAAAGCAAAAATATACCAAAATGACCAAAAGGCAGAATATTTTTCCAATCCTACTTTTTTTATCCTAGTATGGATATTGTTAGGGAAGGATAAATTGTAATAAACAAACTTCTTTATTTTATTATGGCACAAGATTTTTACATTAAGTTTCAGGTTAACAATTTGAATAAACCATTCTTGAGTGCATTCATCGACTTCAGTATTGTTATACTATCTTTTTTCCATTAGTTACAAAATTTAGGTATATTTTTTTTGTAAACAAGTCACTGTCAAGTGATTCCACGATGAAAAAAATGACGCTATGGGAGCATCAAATAAGTTGTTTTGAAATGTTATAAATATCTGTTATAAAATTGCTCTATTATACTTCTTTAATTTTTTGCTGTGTATTACTGTACTTTCAAGAAATACATACAAGTAATGCTGGCAATCAAAACTTCATAGTATTAAATTTCCACAAAAATAAAGTTAAAATTATTTTAGCATAAGTTGAAGAACTTAATGAGCCTTTAGTGTTAAGAATGATTAATTTTGACACTATAGAATTTGCTGCAAAAAATCATTTTTATATCACTTGTCTAATGGGGTATTTTTTTCAAAAATATGACACATAGTTAAAATGTTTTTCAATCAAAATTCGAATTTCCCATCTTAGGAAATCTTCTATGTTCTTGATTTCATTGCTACTTACGGTTTACATATTTGTACAGTATTACTTAAAAAATTTAAGCGGAAAGTCTTATCTAGTTCCAGAATATGTATTCAAGTTTAAATCCATTTCATGCTGCTCTGATAACTTTTTCTTTCTAAAAAGCAACTAGTATAGGGTTGTTTGAAATTTGTAGTGAGAAGGGTATAAAACATTAGAAATAGTCGATAATTTAAAATTAAACGTAAGTATTAACACCATTGCTACTTGTTACTTTGCGTCTCTTGCTGTTCCCGCGTAATTTACAGGGTTAAATTATTAGAGAATATTTGGCTAAATTAGTCCATCAGTTAATTGGGAGGATCTAAAGACACAAAGTGATTATTGCAAATAAGTTTAAAGAAATACTACTTTTTACAATGGCTGCCTCTCACATTATAGAGCGAGAATGAATTTTAGTTAAATTGGTAGTCAACTTTTGGTGCTTTATAGAACCCTAACAAATATATCGCTATAAACTATTTTTAATATTTGAAAAGTGTTTAATACAATTATTCCTAAAATACACTTTTCAGGAGTAGAGTTTGAATAAGTTTTACAGCTAAATTACAAAACTTCAAAAGATATTTATAATATAGATTAGGTAAAAAGATAAATACAATAAAAATCTTTTTTTGAAAGTAAAATAAAAAATTTAATCTCATTTAATTTTGTTATAAAATGATAAGCTTTTTGTATTCCAGAACTACTGAGTTTCAAATTGTTTTCATTGAACTATTCAAGAAATACAATAAAATTTATCCACATCTTAGCAAATATTTTTTGTCAATGCACGTAAATTAGTAACTTTTTAAAGAAAAAACACAAGCTGGTAAATAAAAAATGCAATAGAATTCCTTAATCTGGTCTTGCAGTTTCTATTGAGATCCTATTTATATAGAAAAGTGTAAAAATGAGAGTACAGCTGCCATTTTATAAACGAGAACAATTTTCTCCGCTATTTATTTTCATTCATTAACAAAATGAAGTTTTGTTTTTGCATGCTTGCTTTGAGTATTCCAAGAATAGAGATAGGATTTTGTTTAGCCAAAAAATCCACTTAGTTCATTGTAACTTCTGTAATCAGAAATTTTGACCTGCTGCGCTCCTATTTTTTATGTACTTCACTAAAAATGGAAATCATGCCATAATTCAATCTCTTAAGCAGTTGCAGTAAATTTGTTAGCCTTGCAAAAATCATGGATCATTGAAAAAATGTCTTTTTTGACTAAGAAGTATTTTTCTTCACATGCAAAGTTGCGTAAAATCCACTTAGAGCAATGCAATTTCCGAGGTGAAAATGCACTCAACTCAAAGGAGTGATGTAGCTAACCATAATTACTGCAAAGCACACCCATACAGTTTATGTCTTAGCCAGAATACTTGCACGAAATAGTCTGTTTGTCACTGGAAGAATATAAATTTATAATTAACATGAAGGTAAAGTGACTCAAAATTTTAAACTGGTTGTAACATAGTTAAGTTTATCAGCAATGTTCGTAATAAACGCAAAACAATTACATTACTCTTGATTTTTTTTGCAACAGTTAATCTACGTACTTTTCTTTAATCTTTTCTTGGAGATCAAAGTTTGAATAAATATTTGAAAAAATTTCTTTGATGTCCTTAGGAACCTTATTACTCTACTTATACAGCAACTCAGATTTTAAAATAAAGAAGTCAATGGGATCTACTTTATTTTAAAATAAAAGGTACTGTGCATTTTATGTACTCGTATGACGACATTCTTACCCCTAGGAGAATCAGACTGAATCTAATTTAGAAGTAGGTGAGGTTGTTTTGTTGCGATGCGTAACGTCTTGTTATCAATTTGAGGGAGAAGAGGGATGAATGAACTAACTGTTTAACGAAGTCTTACATAACATGAACTTATATATTCTACCGATGACAATTTATGATGTACCTAATAGATTAATGCAGACTAATAAACTTAGAACTACAAAAGTAGTATACTAACAAGTTTTTATGCTCTTAGTTGCAAGCAAAAGAATATCATTTTATAAAAACTTGACAATGTTTGTTGTCGCAATTATTTCCTAAGATCAATCCTAGCTGATTGATCAAACTTAATCTAAGTATCGTTCAAACCACAATCGATACTACCAAAGATACGATAAAAACTAATCCATCCTACTTCAATCTAAAACTAAATAACGCATATGTAAACCTAGAGCATTTCCAATATTCAGAGAAACCTAGAAAACTACCAAAATAAGACTAACTTAAAATAATACTACTCTCTCAAACAAACGAACTTCATCGATACTATTTGTAACGCTTAGGGGTTGATATTCATTAGATTGAGGGTAAGTGATTAGCTAATTGACATCGTCCGTATTCGCGTGCACTCAAATACAGACTCTTTTCATTAGGCCTAAGATATCCTGTTGTTAACAAATATCTATTTACATTCAAAAATAAATTATATACCTAATCAATACACACTTGCTACAGGTATTCATATGTTTGAACTTTTGCAACTGAATGCTTCAAAGAAAAGCTGAATTTTGTGTACGTCTCATATTTCCCATAAACCATACATGCATTTTTTTACAATTCACCTCGCAAAAAAGGCGAAATGTGCTTCAATTTAGCGTTGAATTAATTACCAACACATTCGATATCGCATGCTTGACCTATTTGGTAGGAGAACAAAAATATCTTCAATCAATCATTTCAATTTTTTTGACAAGAAATACATTTACATGTAATCTAATTGCAATACTTTCACATTTATCAAAATTGTAAAGTTCGAAGTTTTAAGCTTATAATTCAAAGCAAATTCTCTTTTCCACATCGAAAAGTGGATAATACTTTAAATGGAAAATTTAAGTTTCGAGGCTATAATAATCCCTTCTGTAATACTATGTATTCCTTTAAGTAAGATATTTGACGAAGGCAATGCTTTCCTAAGCTTTGTGTACTTATCAGGAGTAAGCATTTTCTCTCCTTTGCTGGCTAAGCTTAAAGCATTCAAAACAAAATTTTTCTAAATAGATAGAATGTTAAAGTTGATATGACGAACTAGCAAGATTCGTTTATTGCTTGATCAACTCTCTGTCGCTAAGATATGAGAGTGATAAAGGTAAAATACTTCGAATTTTTTATCGCATTTTCAATCTAGATTCCTAGTCATTGTAATGAAAAAAATATGCGTCAAGCGTTACACTATAAATTTTTGGTAGCTGAAAGAATTAATTACATCTTTCCCTTTTTAAATAACTAAAAACTGACGAGCTAATGCAAAAAGCTGCCATGGCCAAATTTGTAAGGAATAATCTAGCACTGTTGTGTTTTAACGTACGTTTACGAATTAGTGTAAAGTCTATTGCTTACAAAAATGTTTTTTAAAGCAATTTTTTAAATGCAGCACTAGAATTAAATTAAAGCACTTCAGATATTTTCTGCTTTGGTTCAATCAATATAAAACACTTTACAAATTCAACCCAATTACATTAACTTGCTATCCACTTCCCTGCATGAAAAAGGCTAGCCAATTTAAATAAGTCTTTTCAAGAAGCATTCTTAGACTATTATTGCTAATGCCTTGTACTACTTTTAAAACTTGGTTTTAGACACAAGAAATATTACTAGTTGTATCATTCACCTACCTGAGAAAAATTTCTTCAAATATAATGGAATAATGCTCCACTGATCGAGAATATATAAAATGTTTGCTAACTTGTCCTTCGATCTCCACGTGATCATGAAACATCATTGCCCTCCCTGTAGAGCTTGTGTCTTCTACCAAATAAATGATTCCATTGCTACTTCAATATTTGAGCACCGCATCTATGAGGCTAACTCATGTCTTAATGAACTTTTCTACATTTGTCGGTACACCCTTCACAACATACAGCGAGAGTGAAATAACAATCTATCTACAAAATTGTATGTTATTTATTTCGCTGGATTTTTCAGATAGACGTTGAGAAAAATTGTGCTGGGTGTTCTCGCTCATGCCGTGACTGCTCCGCAAAAACACTGAATCCAAAGTTGATTTATGCTCCGTAGCGGTGTCTTTTTTTCGAGTTGATTCATGTCGCGAGTGTGCGAGTTAAAGCATGTCTCAGGGCGAAGTGTTTGCATAACGAATTTGAACTTTTTTTCCATCATATTCCTGAGGATCTTTTAATTTTGGTGCGATTCGTGCTCAACTCAGCTTTTTTTCCTTAGACGTGTCTCATCAGTTGTTCCTGATTACTCGCTCCAGTGTCGCGTCCAGTCAGCAATGCTATGGGCCCTGCAAGCTTAAAGTCGCACACGATGGTCATGCATTTTACGACCTAACTTATTTTCAATCCCCGGTGCATGGCGTTGGTGTGCGAATAAATCTAGTCATTGAACTTTTCTGTGGATTCACACAATTTTCAGGTGAGTGTGTGCAATTCATGGATCTCCCTCCTATCAAGTCGTAAATTGGTGATCAGTCGGACAATTAATGATTACTTTTCTATCATAGTTTCTAGAGATATTGGATGTATGGGGTTCCGTTCTCTTTATGTCTCCTTTTTACCACTGAAATTCTTTAACACTCCTCTAGTATCTCTCTCTCCTTACTTCTCTTAAAAGAGGCGGACCTTCCCATTTCCGAGACCTAATGTTATTTTTGCACTTCTTGTCATTGACTGAATGTCTTTCGGAGAACAATATCTCCTCTTTCGCATGGGATTGTGTGGTGACAATGGCTTTGCCTGCGGATATGATTTTTCCAAGGTAGCCTCACTAATACTGTTTTTTTATCGGTTACAATTGTCGTGATGACTGTGGAAACGCCACATTTCGCTCAGCCGTGTCTCTTTAAGTTTATTTGCTTTTTAAAATTTCATAGTCTTTCTTGATGTCTCGGGATCCTGCTACTGTCTCATGAAACATTTTTCACCGTCGCCTATTTAAAATCTATTCGGCATTCCCCCTTTCCGCATCTTCAATTCGAGAGAGTGCAAGACATTTAATCAGAAGAAATCAAGAGAGGCTGTATCGCACGCCTATCCCCTCTCTTTTGTTTAGCAGATTATTCTTATTTATATTACAAACATCCCACAGAAAACTTTGTTGTATACTAAATGTCGCAAGATTGTAATTCTCGTCGTCCTCTCACTGCTGTTGGACCTTCCTGTAATAATGTGGTCCCATCCTCTTCCTTTTCCACCTTAAGAAATTCATCAAAAAGACTAAATGGAGGCCCTTCGATTGAACCCCTTTATCCATTCGCCAAACGGAAAAAAGATTGTACAGTGGAAAATATTCCACCAATAAATTTTTCGTATGGTGGGGAGGGTTTTAACGACGAGAATTGTTTTTCTCAGCAATGTCAACCTGTATGGTCTAAAGCCACGGAATCAAAGAATATTTTAACTGAATCATTGAAATGTAATCGCCCCTTGCCATTGTTTCCTCCTGCATCGCATACACCTCCTCCTCCATCTCAACCCATTGCTGCGCAAAAGGTTAAACTAGACACGACGCATAGTTCCCTACAAGTTTGGAATGCCATGCGAATAGACGATCGCACTGGATTGTACTCAAAAGATTTTGGTGTTGACAATCAACACAATAACTTTTGGGGTGCTTCCTCGTTTGAACAAGCAGCCGTCAAGGTTGACTCTATCCATCCTGGTCCTTACTTTGTCAATTTTCCTCGTTTGAGTGATCATCAGCGTTTGTGGATATGTCACTGTTTGGGTCTACTAGCAGATAAACTTCATAATAAGCATCATGGTGGATGGTCGTACTGTTTTTGTGTTGGTGCATCACGTGATAGCCGTTATTCTTTTTGTACGCGTGCCACTGCTGTACTTGCTATGGCTTGTCAGATTTTTGATCGTTTCATGGAAACTGTAAAGAGTCATGATGCCTTGCATGATCCCCAAAAACATATTTTATTCCCCCTCCACGTAAAAAACATATACAAGACGTCAAGTGGAATTCTCGCGTTAAATTACATGATCGCCGTTGTATGTTACTCCCTTGCTGATCGTCATGAGGCTGTTAGACCTATTGATAGTCATTTCTTGATAGATGCTTGGCAAGAAATTGTAAGATCTAATAAGGTAAAAATGGGGACCGTGACTTCTTTCCAAGTAGAAGAGTTGCTCGATATTGAAATTAAAATTCTTCAAGTATTGAAATGTCACTTGTCGAATCCAACACCCAGTGTTCTTGTAGAAGATTTACTAAACCCTAGAAGTGGGGAATCTAAGCATGTCGCTCGATTTGGAAATAAGTTTTGTACTCGATCTGCGGAAGCACAACTACTTGTTCGACTAGGTACTATTTATCCAAAAATAGGCTTGGTGTTCCAACCAAGTATTCAAGCTGCAGCAGCTGCGCAGCTAGCTTCTGAAAGCGATCCTCCTGTTATTTGGAATGATGATGTACGTTTGTGACATACTTGTGTCTATGAAGATTTAGTTATATGTAAAAGGCTGTTTATTAAAACTCGAAACTATTTTGTATTTTAATTGATCTCTTTTGCTACTGCATATGATTTATGTAACCAAAAAACAAAATTTTACGCGCTTGTGTTGTTCAGTTCTTGAAAGATTGTCATGGATTTATTCGAAGAACTTCCATAGATAGATGCAAAGCTCTCATGATGGATGTTTTTTTGAGACTTTACCACGGAGGCTTTAACAAATCTGCGAATATTAATCCGAATGATCGAGTCTGGCATGACTATGAAGTAGAAATTGCGAAGGTAAAGCAAAATGAATACATACGTGTAGCGTTTTGATTTGTTAGCAATTGAAGATTCATATTGCCTTTATTGATACCTGCTTCTGCAGTGGATGTCTTCGCTGTACTTTGGACCGGAAAATGTCAACTTCCTCCGCTGCATTATGGAACGCTATCAGTCTTCTATAAAAATTCAAGCTATGTTGTCAAAACAGAGTGGAATCGTGTAGCTTTGTATCATTTGTCAATCTTATCTCACCACATAATATCTTTTTTTAATATCAATGTTTAGCCTTATCGGTTTTGACTTCTACGTGTACCTCTGTTTATATTTTGGCGTTATGGTTTGTGTTGTCTGCATCATGTTATAGCTTGTAGAAAGTAAATATAGAATCGCTTGTTTCTATTTGTCGCTTTTTTTTTAAATTTGGCCTTTATTTTAAATGCATGGTATCAAAAATAAACTTTTCGGGTAATATTTAAATGTCCCAGATTGGTCGTTTTTTCAAAGCATTTTAATGAGAATTATAATAATAGTTTGTTTTTTTTCTTAAGTTTAAAAAGATTAATTGACTTGTTTTGTTCTTAGTACAAGTTCTTGCATATTTGCCTAACGTAATTTTTAAGTAGACCTATATTACACTTCGTCGACAATTGCATTTTGATGTTAGTATGTTCGTACAGTGGTGGCTGTCGCTCACTCCACCCATGACGCACGTTTTTTAAGTATACAGAGTTTTATGTATAGAGAATCTTGTGTAGAAACTGTCTTGTGTTGTATTAACTTCGTTTATTTGTCATAAAATTGTTACATTCGAATTAGAAGAAACAGTAGTAGACTATACCTAGTGTCAGTTTTTCCTCTTAGAAAATATACATACCCACTGCGATATACAATTTTTTTTACAGAAATATTTTTCGTAGAAATGATCATTTTTCTTGAATTGTATTGTGCTATGAGACTTTTTCTAAGCTGTTTAAACCAAGTTACTTGGTCACGTTTATATTATTGCATAAGTGTCTTTACGTAAACCACGATACTACCTGAATCTTATGTTACTTTTTGAATTCCTTATACTGGTGGAATTTTTCGTGTACTTGTTTAGTTTTTATATGCTTTGCTAAAATTGAGCACTTTTGCCATAGCTTTCTCTTGGTAATTCAAGTTTATGGCAGCAAATATTTTATCGTTTTTCCACTTCTGGTGGATATACTGAATGATCAAAAGATATCTTGCCGGACTTTCTCCATTTTTTGATGATTTATCATTGATCAGCTATACCTTTGATTGACAATTTATTCAGTGACCTCTGTCTTGTGACCAAAGCATTTTATTCTGTGTGTTCTCCAAATTTTGGTGATGTTTAGTCGAAATTAGTTTTTGCGCAACGTTTTGATTTTTTATTTCAACTGTTGACGTCTACAGTTGGTGCTCAGCATCATGGCATTAGCGAATTCACCTTTTTATTATGGTGTTGTAATTTTGTTTAATGCGATTATTTCGCAAGAATTTCATTGTAAGCAGTATATAGGTTGCAATTTCTTTTATTGGTGCGTGAGCCCTTGGAGGCTGCTCTTTTTCTTAGTATGGAGGATAATATTTTTATCATTTCGTAACAAGTGTAATATCTATATTTTTAGTTCATGCTTGTTTTTGTTGACTGTATCCCGAAGTTTTAAATTCAGAGATACTTCAATTCAAATAAGATGCGCAATGCTCGGAAATTTGGTAGAAATTCCCTTGAATAGCTACAACCTTGCCTCTTTAAAATAGGCTAACTACCCTGTCAATAAGAAAGTTTTCGTTTCAGAAATGTTAAGGAGTTAAGTGTAGTCATTTCTTCTGTTTGAAACTAGTATACAGTTAGCTATTGCAACCGTCTTTGTTGGATTGCATAATGAGGATTTTGGTAATCCATTTTAGTGTATGCATTGTTTAGCATTCTTGTTCCTTATGTTTCTGCGCTTGAAGAAAAAGATTTTCATCACATTTTTAACACTTTAAAACTAAGAAATATTTTAAATAGGTATATTTCTCTCTACGGGATTAATGAAGCAATACGTATTTTCTCTGAAGCGTTCGTGCGTTTCAGTTTTACTGCGTAGAAGGGAGTTGGCAACGATTGAACTCTCGGCTCGCGACTAGTCAGTCTGAGTATGCTGCACTTTAAGCCTTTGTTGTGATACAAGAAGTTTGGGTTGACTTCTTCAAAGAGTGATCATAAAGTCAAGCATGTACTATTTGCATTATTGCGACCAACGTTGGATGTATTGGCAAAACAATGATTCGGTATACATAATAAGTGGTGCAACTCAACATGATCATTGCTTCAGCCTCTGTAACACAGGGAGCACGCATAGACTAAGATTATGAGGATGTTACTATTTCTTACTCTGTAAAATTGTATTATTGTTCACTTAGAAATCTTTCGTAAATAGTGAGATGTGTTCTTATTGTGTGGTATAGATATGAAAGGTGTTGTTCTTTCATCCACACACTTTGTGTGAGGTGAAGAGGAGACAGAAAAAAGGAAAATATTCCTTTTTTACTTTCTGGCACCCAAAAAGAAAATTTTCCTAACTGAATTTTAGTAATGACTTATGACCTTAACACAACTGGTTATTTGCTATTAAAACAGACTGTAGATTAACGAGCTAGATCGAATGCGTCTGTCGTAAAATCGGCGACAGGAAAAGATGACCGAAGTTCAATATTACTTCTTAATTGGAAAGATCCCTCAATGAGCAATGAAGTTTCAATTTTGTTCTTACATGTGTATACATATTTGGGTGCATTGAGAAATAATTAAAGTGAATTGCAAACATTTAGCAATAATGAACACCAACATATGCAAAATCAAGCAGCCTCAGCAATATTGACGAATGATAAATTCAACTGGTGTAATCCACAACTGTAACTTATGTTACCAAATGTTTTGGTAGCGATGCAAAAGTAAATTAACTTTTAGAAAAAAGTTGGCGTCTGCATTGAGCCACCAGAGATGAAACACGGAGTAGCGTTACGAAACAAGTAATGCTGCATCATCGATAATACGAGGTCAGAGAAAGTATTTTCATGGAACTATAGATGGAAGATATGACAGGCAGTAATATAGGGATTGGTAAGCACATTTCCAATAAAAAAT
Organism: Cardiosporidium cionae; assembly: GCA_015476325.1. Lineage (NCBI taxonomy): Eukaryota > Apicomplexa > Aconoidasida > Nephromycida > Cardiosporidium > Cardiosporidium cionae. Next base: position 48,992 of record JADAQX010000264.1, read on the forward strand.
TAGGAAGGATGATGCCAAACTACATTGAGTAATTCCGAAAAGTTTTACGTATATCCTGCTGAGGTAGAAAGATGCTATCAAGCATTTTTTCTCATTTCTACTGACTGCATATGCTATCATTCAATACTGTTTTTCCTTAAATTGTTGTTTAAATGAAACTGTGGAATCAATGTGAAGTTTGCCACGGTTGTAGCTATGTTTTTTTGCCTTCCGAATGAATGATTGGTCACATTTTCAGTGTAATTCACGAGAACTACATGCTTGCAAGCAGTTGGTGCAGCACTGCTTTGCCTGTATCGTTTATGTTACTTTAATAATATAAATGATCAAGCTTTTCAAAAATATCCATCTTCGGCACGTGAAAGAAATTGGAAATAAAATGATTTTTCAACACATACATTTGAGGTGTGACAAATATAATGAAATACTTTAAACCTAAAAAAACAAATTAAAAAATGCAAAATACTTAAAATGGTGGTAGAGAATCTTTAGGTAGAGATCAATTTTAAAAGGAACAATTAATTGGCGCAAGTCGCTTTTTTTAAAAGCTTATTCAACCAGGTCAAGCGTGTAAACTGATAGATGAGAAGATATAAAACAAAAACTTTTAGTGCTATTTCAATATAATTTTTCGTCTTGAATTTTCCAACTTGAGTAAGCACTTCCAAAAGATTCATAAAAACAGTAAACAAACAGCAAAAATATGTGAAAAATTATTTTCACCGTCTTTTCAACGCTATGATATATTTTACAAGTGTATTTATATTCACTTCCTTTAAGTGCTGAATTCGAGCGCTTTGCATCAATTTGTCTTTCATGATTCAGAATCAAACTTGTTGTACCAAGATCCTATTTATCAATGTCATTCTTAGTTCATTGATTTATTTCTAAGGTAGTAGTGCGACATTTGTTACAAAATAGGAATCAGATGCTTTGATCGGACTCATATAAGCCTTGCATTGTTTCAATATATGGTTCTATTTCATCACGGAGTTTATAAAACAAAGATTGCAGTAGCCCTTTACTAAAGATAATTATTAATATATACAAAACAAAAATAATGTGAAGAAAGGTTACAATAAGTATAATATAGTATATTATTGTTTTCAAAAGGTGTTTTACAAATAGAATAAAATTGCTGATAAAAAATAAAAAGATAAAGACAAAAGATTAGATGCACAAAAGGATACTGAATTAAGATATGTCAAACTAGCCAGAAAAGGATGCTTTAAAAATCTTTTATAGAAATAAAGTATAGAGCAAAACAATTACGTTAAGTTAAGGAATACGTCAACGATGTTACATAGTCCAAATCAAAATGTAAAATTACAGCAAAAAACAATCATTTTCTTTGTGTAGCATTGTTGTTTTGCTGAATAATTTCTTTGCTATTTCAATTTCATAAATAAATAGTCCATGTAATATCCATCGAATAGCAAGCAAGTTTTTTGAAAATTCGACTGCAACTTGTGTATTGATAAAACATTTCATTGGAAGAGATAAAAAAAACACAAAACTATATAATTAATTGCATACTTTTGTGATTATGTAAATACATAGTGCACAGTTTATTGTTATAATAAAAAAATATCCCAATAGCAATAAAATTATTCAAAGGATTGTAAATCAAAATGTACAACATGATTGAGTAATGTTACATATACCTTCATTTCTGTTGATAGGAATAATAATGATAAGCAATGATATGTGGAGTTTATAATAAATGGTATGCTTTAAATATAATGTAGCCAATACAATTCTTGTTAAAATTGAATGAAAGGAAATATTTTTGTTTTACTTTTCAAATTATGTAGCATTTTATTCTAAAAACTAAACTCTCATTCCAAAAAATGTAGATGTAATTATATTTTTTATGAAGATTATCTGAGCATATAGATTCAGAGGATATCTTTAAACGATTGGTGGCATCTTTTTTTTTGAAGCTGTTTAAGCGATTGTGGCATTTATAACTATTTTCCCCTCATTTTTTAAAATAGTATAAACATGATAAACTACTTCCTTTACACGAAAAATGATAATCTTGTTCATAGCTTTTCCATTTGAAATTTTTCTACTTAATAAATACATCACTGCATTTAAATTATATTAGCTAAATTTTAATAGCCCAAAATAAAATCAAGATAATTAGTATTAAAACTCTTCGTTTACTTAAAAGCAAAATCAACTCATTTTTATCTAACAAATAAAATCAAAATTGAGATGTTGTTTTAAATTGTTTTTTCAATTTTGAAAGATTAACACATCGACTTAAGTATACGTTTGAATTTCAATCAGATTAAGAAATTTGTAGAAAAGTTTTTATGCTGGAGATGAGTTGAAAAATGAAGAATGGATTACTCAATCCGAGTGTTTGATGTCTTTTCAGTTTTAGATTGATAAGTCCTTCTTTTTCCTTCATAAAAACAAAAAAAACTCTTTTTCTGAGAATTACTGATTTCTTTACCTTCTTTATATTTGATATTATATTAGAAGACTTGTACAATTTCTATAATAAGCAATATTGTAACCAGGCGATTTCTTACCAAATCTAAGTTCAACCTTTATGACTACCTTAAGGAGCAGTAATATTGTGATTGCCTTTTCTTAAGTAGAAGTAATATTGTGATTGTCTTTTATTAGTAAAACGAAGCAAGAAAAACAGGAAAAGGGAAATTCTTCAATAATAAGCGAAACGGCTAAGGCTGTACTTGAATGCGTTCGGGTACTGCCTATACCGTAGTAAGAAGCCTCAAAGTAAGAGTGATTGAATAGACGTAAAAGAATGGGAGGGAGCGGTCAGAATTTATTCTTTTGTTTTTCTTTTAGTAACGATGCCGTGTGACGGGATTTTCCCTATGGTTATTTCTCTTTCGTATTGTTTGTTTTTCTTTCCTTTTTCTCCCGTTGTTGCTAACAAATTGTGGGAATAGGATGAAGAGAGTTTTTGTTTAGTTTAGTTCAAGAGTGACGAGTAGCTTCATCTTTGTGTTGTATTCTTGACGATATCTAACTTCTTACTAGTAATGTGTGAAACCATAAAGTTTTACGTAAGTTGAGATCTTACCTTTCCCCCCCTGTAGTAGATGTAGAGTGAAGATGTTCTAGTAATTATGATTTCGCGTGAACGATAATAATAAGCAGCTGAGTAAAGTGCAGTGGAAGTGCGAACGGTCCATAGTATGTATATATAACGAAAGATATGAATGATGCATCATACAGTAGTGACTAATTAATTTGGGAGTTTTGTCATATCCCTGCGTCACGAGTTTATGAACAACAGAGCAACTTAGATCTCTAGAAAGGTTAAGCTATTGAGCTTAGAAGTAATCTATTCCTCTCTCTATTGGAAGGGAGCGTTTTTAGAGTAGTAGTGTTTTATCTTAACGGAGTTACAGCAAGTCGTATATTATGCATATTCTTAGAACGAAGTAACTCAAAAACTCAGTAAGCATCTAAATAGTATTATGTAGCCGGAGTCGAGATAAAATACGACTGGCAAATCTCTACGAAAAGGAGTAGGGATTACAAGATAATGTGAATGGGTAAAAGCATCAACAAATTTCTTTGATGGATAATATCGAAGATAACAAGATCAAAAACAAGAATTCAAACCTATTCACTCTCACAAACAGCTATGTTTGATGCTTAGTTGTAATGCACACAATATATTGGACGCAATTTCATGTACAAAAATTAGCGATGTGTGTGAGCGTGGGGGAGTAATATTGCGGGATAGTCATGAACTAATTCCATTCTATCCAGCCAATGAAATGTTTTTCTTTAACAATATAGAATATCCAATGTATTAGTCTGTGCAACTAGTGGTGGCGACGAGGTCAAAGGGGAATTCTCAAAGGAAAGATACCACTTATTTTGGGCTATTTTTTGAAGGTAAAAATAGCCTAAAATAAGTGTTAATATTCAACACATACTCAATCGTGTACATACATAAAGGAGAACAGAAAAAGTAGAAGTCAGATTAAAAAAACATATGCTAATTATAAAATATTGCGCCAAATAAAGATGGTGCAAGTCAAAATAGGTGCTGGCAAATTGTCGTCGTAAAAGTGTGTAACGATAAAAAGTAGCCTACGAGAGTGAAAAAAATTACAGTTAGTACATGGGTGTGACTAATTCGTAAGGGATATATTTTAAAGCAATCAGTTTTTCAAGGTATAAAAGAAGTTGCACTAATTTCGTAGAAAAACCGGCAAAGATTTTTTTACATTTTTTTTACCGTTTTGCTAGATTGTTTCATAATATTCGATTAGTCAAAGCCACAAATCAGTTCGCTTACTTATATTAATCAAATATAATTGCTCTTATTTTTTTTCTGTCCTTGTGCTTATGTAAAGCAGCTGCCATTGCTCGAAGGATTTTTAAGTTGTGCTCAATGTTGCATAGTAATTTTGATTTTCTTCTCTCTTACGTTTTTGCGGATACCGGGCTATGTGTGGGCTGGGCACATTTGAATCATACGATAATTTTTTTGAATCAATAGAAAAGCAAACGTTGAATGTTTAAAGCCTTTGCAAGCTTGCAGTAGATACTTAGCTTTTGACAAACCATTTCCAACTAAAATTGGCATATAGTTCCATACTTTAGCTGAAATTTTTGCAACTAGTGGTCAAGTGTGGGTGGGTGTCACTAATGTTGTTGCGAGTACTTCATTTTGTCAGCGGCGAAGAACTGAATGAATGGTTGTTGCAGTGCGTAATTGCGTTTGCGGAAGAATTGAGATCTTCAAGTATCAGATGCTTTGTGTAATGTTTTGCTTTCAAAAATTGTCATCCACGTCTTTATCTAAATCTTCTAGTTTCTTAACTTGTGCTGAGTAACACTTTTAGTCAAATTGTTTTTGTTTGTATCTATAAAGTAGTTACTCCCTTTCTGTATTAATTCTATTCACTCTATCTTACTTCTTACTGTGAAAAACTGTTACATTAATATCCAAACTTGGCTGGTGGTGTGAACTAGAAGAATGCTGCTGTCAGCGGCAAAACAGAGAAAATGGTTGGCTTCTGATTTTTTTAATTCGGGAAGAACCCTGAAGTTTCAAGGTTTTTATCATGAAATCCTCGCTTTTTAATGGAGGTTTACTCTACCTGACGGGGAACTCTATCTCTTCTCGCCGTACTATCACATACTTGACGCGTTTTATACATGAGAAAGACTCAATTTTTCACGTAGGATGTTCCTTTATAGGTAGAGACACTGTATCGCCGTGTCCGCGACAATCTGCTCACTACTTGTTTTTGCTTGATTCTTTCCGTTGCGTTACTCAATATAAGAAAAATTCCTCTATTCTATGCCATAACACTGGTTTAGCTAAACGATTAACGTTTGTTTGTCCAGAAAAGCGTAATGTATGGCCTTTTTTGTGTGATCCCTTCTTTCCTGCGCTGCGAAGCATTAAATACCTGGTACACCTCAACTCTTGTGCAACATTAAACACAAGGCTTAGAAAACATTCCAATTCCTATAGTTGCAATCATCTCATTAGTCTGTATGGATTTGGTAAATGTTTTCCGCAGCAAGGTATAGGTACACTCTCCTCGCAGCGATTCTTTTCTTCATCTTATTCCTCCCCTAGCTCTTCTACAGCAACCTCTCCTTCGTTTCCTAAACACTATATAGCCATTGCACTTTTCATGTTTTCTCTTACGTTTGCCTCTCTTCCGTTGTATCAAATGTTTTGTCAGTCGTCTGGTTATGGTGGCGCAACTAAAGTTCAAGAATCTTACAAGCCTCCTGATACAGACCGTACGTCATAATTTATAGCACCTGCGTCTAACTCCGTACATACCCTGTTTTCAATCTTACTTTAGATTATGCTCTCATGAAAGAGTTGGTAGTTTTGTGATACATCCATTATAAGCAAAACAAATAAAATAAGGAGACTACTACATTAAAAAAGTTTCAGTGCATTCTTTAGGCATTCCCTAGTAAACCATGTCGGATCTCTTTTTAAAGTTTTGCAGATTTTGAAATACTAAATTTTTAGAGTTGCCATTTAATTATTTTAAGTAATCTAATTTTGAGCTTGGTGCGGTTATGCCGCTTAATCTCCAGGTCTGTATGAAATTTCTTTTTTCTACTGATGTCTTGAGGGAGAATTTATGCATTTGCTGTCGTATGTTCCTCCTATCTTTTATTTTTTGCATTACACTTATGGCTAGGATGAGCAAAATTTGAGCAGATTACTTTTTTTTGTTCACTTATATGGTATATGAAATAAACCCATTTCTTATAAATAAATATATATATACATATATATATTTTACCTTATAGGGTAGTAGGCTGCATTTTTTTTTCAAAACATTTTTTTAATTGTATATAACATCTTTTTCATAAATCCTATATGTTTGTAATGTTCTAACAGTGCATTCAGCGAAAAAAATATTGGAAATTGATTTTACGAGCCAAGCAAATCTTCCTTGGGAGTTTAAACCTTCTCAGAGAAAATTGTTCATAGCTCCTGGAGAAACAGCTCTGGCTTTTTATACGGCCAAGAATCTTAAGAATACGCCTGTGATTGGTGTGTGTCCTTGTTGAAGTATATGTGGAAGCTATTTCTATTATTCTATCGTAGTTTCTTTATAAAAATATAGTTTTCTGAAGAAGTTTTATACCCACATAATTTTTAAGCATTTTGTTTCCATTCTCTCTCTCTCTTCATAGAAAAACGAAGCATCTATACTTTTTTTTTCAAAACCTGAGAATGCTATTCCATTTTATTTTTCTCTCTCTACAAAGAAGGAGGAGAAGTTAATTTCACACTCCCTATCTTTTAAGAGTAACTTTTGTCAGATTAACTATAATTTACATATAGCTATCGCATTCTTTCTGTTTAAAGAAGAGAAGAGTCTTATTCTCTATTTTTGTAGGCATTTTAAACACGTTAAATCTGGGTTTTTACATACATGAAATATCTACATCGTGTGTTTGCATCAACCACCGCCTACATTCCTTCTTTTCTTAAAATATGAAGTTTTTAATAAAATACTCCTCTCTTCTGGAGGATTACTTTTATTTTTTTATGTCTATAATGCTAAAAGAGAAGATAGAGTAAGCTGTACACAATTTTCCCTCTTGGAATTTTTATTTTTTATTTTAGTAATTAAAATACACGTTTCCTTCCCCTCTTTCTATTTTGTTTCAAAGGCACCGCAGTCTACCACGTCATCCCACCGGAAGCAGGAATTTACTTTAATAAAATCCAATGTTTTTGCTTTGAAGAACAAATGTTAAATCCTGGTAAAGAAACATGTTTGAGAAAAAAAATGAATTTTTTTGTGGTGAAAAATATATATGTTTTGGCTCTCTTAAAAATGCAATTTTATCACAAATAATAATACTTTGCGTTCGTTTAAACTATGCTTTCTTCTCTCTTGTCATTTAAAAATTTATATGAAAAAAATTTTTTTCTTTTTACGTATACCCTTTTTCTCTTTTTATTTCAAAGACAAAAAGAAAAATGCTATTAAAAAAGAAATTACCAAATTTTAAAAAACTACGAATCTGTGTTTTTTAATAAAAATTGAGCTATACTTTATATTTTATTATAGAAAAAACTTTAACTTCTTTGTGATATTCTTTTGTTTATTATGTATGTGTTGAAAGGCGAAAAAGTAGATATGCCTGTCTTCTTCTTTATTGACAATGATATAGTGGATGATCCACGATTTGGTAAGAATTTTATTGAAGTTTTCAATCCCATTTCTATCTTTTTTTAAAAAAACATTTTACATGAAGGTTTTGTTTCAAACCATTTTTTCTTTTTTCAACAAAAACTTTCTTTAAAAATGCGTTGCAAAATTTTTTCTATTTTTTTTTCTTCTCACTGTTTTCATAAAATGTATAAAATTTTCATTTTATTCTCTCCCCATAGCCTCTTTCAAACTATATTTTAATTATTTCTTCAGAAGATATAAGTAAAATAACTCTGTGCTATGTTTTCTTTGAATCTTCTTCGGATATTCCATGGCAATATGAACGTCTTTATCAAGGTTTGTTGATTTTATTATATATTCTCTTTCTTTATACTCTTAATAAAATATAGAATACTCATAGATTTGAATGAAATTCTTATTAGTATTATTATTATTTGCTTTTAAAATTTTTAAAAAATTGTAGTTAGCAATAAAAGTAAAGAAATATGGGATATAAAGGTGAAGATATAGGAAAGGGTTTACATTTTATATATTACAACTGAAAATAAAACAGTTTTCTTTACTATTTTTTTAAAATTGCAATTTTCTATCCTATTAGAACAAAATTCATTAAAAACATTTGTTTATTATTCCCTCTTTCTCTTCTTCTCCAATTTCTTTTAAATTTTTCTTCACTTTCCATTTCAATTTCTTTGGTTTTTTATTTTTCACTCTCCATTTAAATTTCTTCTTTTATTTTATTTTTCACTCTCCATTCAAATTTCTTTTATTTTATTTTTGCTCGCATTTTGGTCAGCTCAACCAACGGAAAAAATTCCGCCCGTGGTCTCTTCTCCTGCCTCTTCTTCTTAAAAATATTTTTATGAATAAAAACTCCTCTTTCCAATAAATACAACAGTGGGTAGGATGAAGTGGCTATTTAAACAACACAGACTATTTTACTGTATTAGCTGCATGATATTGTAAAATCCTCAACAATTTCTCAAAATCCTAAGTTTAGCACTCTTTTTATAAACACGTTTATATATTTTTATTTGGGTAAATTCTCTTTGCATCCTCTCTGCTTTTTATCCTTTCATCTCTTCTTATTCTCTGTGTCGTAATTTCTACACCTTTCTTCACACCCTGCAGTTCATAACTTTTCTTCATGCTCCCTCTCTCCAATGCATTTCGTTCTATCTCCTCTTTCTTTCATTTTCTCTCTTGATTCTCTTTTCACTCTTTTTGTATTCTCTCTCTCTTTCTTTTTTCTCCTCTCATTCTTTAGTCTCCTCTCTCTCTTTCTTTTTGTATTCTCTCTCTTTCTTTCTCTCCCCCCTCCTTCTCTCTCTCCCTCCCTCTCCCTCCCCCCCTCTCTCTCATTAACAAAATTTTCTCTGGTTGTTTGTATTATTTCTTTCTTCAAACAGATGGTCAGCAAAATTTACAAATGCAATTTTTTCTTCTTTCATTTGATAGCAAACGTTTTTACAAAATACGTTCATCAAATTTGTTTCAACAAGGTCTAAAAATAATTTTATTTTTTCATTTTTAGAGCTCTCTCTCATTTGTTTTTTTCTTGTGATTATCAAAAATAGTTTAACTAAAAAAAGAAAAACAAATCATTTCATTTTTTAGAAAGATAGATTTCACAAAATTAAATAGACAGTTAGTTTTTTCCTCTTTCTGCCTTTTTTTAAAAAAGTTTTTAAATTTTAATCACTATGCACCACATGCCTTTCTTTTTTCAAAAAAGAGAAAAAAAAACTATCAAAAAAATATTAGTAAAATATAAAAATGTGGGATTAGGTGAAGAAAATCCATCCTATAGTAAATATTCTCTCTTTTGCTTTCATCCTTTTCCTTTTTAAGAAAATAATTTAAGAAGATCCACAGAAAATAACTGTTTAGGTTCTTCTTTTTTTGATTCTTCCCATGAATTTATTGAAAAAAGAGAAGAAATATTTTCGGTAGGTGATATGGGATTCTCTTGAGATGTAGAGGCTTGTGGTTCAAATATATCCAAAATATCTGACGAAGAAAAGAATTTATCTATACATTTATTCCCCTTCTTAAGAAGAAAGAAAAATAAATCGAATGGACTTAACCACAAAACGCTTTGTAAAAATTAAAATTTACACTTTTTAATCAAATTTTACTTAAAAACGAATTCTAATCAAAAAATTGCAAAAAGATGCAGAAAAGAGGCATTTTTTCCTTTTTCATTCATCTATACATTCTAATTTCTCTATATCTTCTCTTTCTTCTAATTTCTCTATATTTTTTCTTTCTTCAAACTTCTCTATATCTTCTCTTTCTTCAAACTTCTCTTTCTTCTAATTTCTCTATATTTTCTCTTCCTTCTAACTTCTCTACACCTCCTCTTCTCTCCATGCCAACTATAAATCATAGAAATAGCCTTTTTTTTCATTCTTTCTTCAGAAATATTTCCCTTCATTCTTTTTCCTCTCTCATTTATGTTTACATTTTTTATCTCTCTCAAACACAATTTTCTCTCTATTTTTCTCTCCCTCTTCTCCCCCTCCTCCTTTGCTTTACATATAACATTACCCTCTCTCATTTATATACATTTTTATTTTTTAATATTTTTTTCTCTGTATTTTTTTTTATATTACCCATTGTCTCACACGCATGCCTTTCATGAGGAGAGAACGTTGAGGAAGAAGAAGAAGAATGTTTAAGTGGATGTACACCTTCCTCAGAGGAAATGCATACACGTTTTGTTGGAAATATTTCGTCTGTTTCTTCTTCAGAAATTTGATTGGAATCCTTTAGAGCAAGTTGTGTGGCTTTCTGAATAAATACAAACTAGTGATTTGTTAAAAATAATGTAATACAATCAAATTTACTCCTTTTTTAAAAAACAATTTTTAGTAAAAAAGGAGAAAAATTCTCTAGTTTTTATATCCTCTTCTATACCACCTGAATTTCTATATACTTTCAACATAACGCCTTTAAAAAACAGAGGGTATTATTTGCTTCTCTTCTTGTCTCTCTCACACTTTAGTTCTTTCATTTTCTCTCTCTCTTTCATTTTCTCTTCCTTTATTCTCCTCTCTCTCTCTCTCTATTCTCTCTCTTTTTCTCTCTCTCTCTTTTTCTCTCTCTCTCTTTTTCTCTCTCTCTCTCTTTTTCTCTCTCTCTCTCTTTTTCTCTCTTTTTCTCACTTTTTCTCATTTTTTCTCTCTCTTTCTCTTTTTCTCATTTTTTCTCTCTCTTTCTCTTTTTCTCTCTTTCTCTTTTTCTCTCTTTCTCTTTTTCTCTCTTTCTCTTTTTCTCTCTCTCTCTCTTTCTCTCTCTCCTCTCTCTC